>JALPQI010000827.1:0-161390 GCA_025490895.1 Thaumatotibia leucotreta | reverse complement strand
ACACGCATTGAAATTTTGAAAAAATCAAAACATGTCCACTTTGGCTGCTAAAAAAATTTGGTTTCAGTGTGAACAAAATTTTGATTTAGCCATTAAATGACAGATCATATCTTTAAATTTACGCAGTCATAACATTTTATAGCGGTTATTTTACTAGATGAGAAACTATGATTTTTTGAAAATCGTTAAATATGCAAAACTCAGATACTTAATAAAACTGTCTTGAAGACATAAAACTACGCCTAAATAATATTTATTTCTTATTAAAATGAAATTCATCGCCATAATAAGAAGACATTATTTATCTTTTACGTTGAAAGACCTGCTTTTTTGACTTCGACGACTTCAAACGATTGTGCAGAGGAATATTTACGGGCTTTCAAGGTGTCGGACGACAGACGTTCGAAATGATGGTATGATCTAGTATTTTTAATTGTAAGTTCTCAAATATTTCTGTTAAACTCGATTCTGAAGCTTCGATATCTGCTTTTGGCACGAAAAAGAATGTAATGCCAGGTATCCGCTGCGTACAAAAGTCGAACATTGCCTGGGGGGTTAATATGTGACTTTCCGCTGTTCTCTGCAAATTAGCTTTTCGGATTATTCTTTTAATGGTTCCTCCTGCACCATCACATGGGCTTTTCCCATGTGCAGTTGCAAAGAAGTTGTTGTATTTGATATCTGCCTTGCGAAAATAGTCAGTTCTGCTCATAAAACTTTAAACGTAGGTATCTACACGTATGCCTATGTCTTATACAACAAAAACTGACACGAAACGAAAACCCACTATTTATTGGCAGATAAGCATAAATAAACAACTTAATCATACTAATTGTTTTGGGCAATATTTACGGTTTTCGAAAAATCATATCTTCTTACCTAGCTAAAAAACCGCTATAATATCTAATAATCGTCACGTAAATTTAAGCTTATGATCTACCATTTGATGGCAAATTAAACATTTTATTCACACTGAAACCTACATTTTTGAGCGGCCAAAGTAGATACGTTTTGATTTTTCTCAAATTTCGATATGCTATTTGTATACCAAAAATACATTTTGAGGACTTGAAATTGACATTAGTTGCTTAAAGTGTCATGATTTAAAAACAAACAAAAAATCTCAGCCGGGGGTCTACTAGGAAAGTCAGAATTCCAGTCTGAAAACTCCGAAAATGAGCATATTTATATAGATTTTCAGGGTCACAGATCCCGGTTCTGGAGTATACTGATTAGATATTATTAATCATAGTAGAAACGGTGGTTAGTAAGCTACAATTTAAAATAAATATTATTGTCTAGCATAGGTTTCTAAACAGAGTTTGAACCTAGTTTATAGGAGTAAGAATATGACACCTTAACAAACTTCCAAAGAGTGCACATCGTAAAAAATAAACAGAAAAATTAAAATCCCATGGATATACTTATTTTATAGCCCAAGCTACATTCCTGATTTTTTTCAAGAAAATCTAAAATTAGTCAGCACACCCCTTCAGACGTTTTCATATGGAATGACTCAGAATTTATTGTTAAAATGTGCTATTTACAATATTTAAGGTAGTTGTCATCCATGTGGCATTTGATTTTTCACTCTGTATAATGGCGTTGAGGCTTGAACTCAGGATGTTTAGGAGTGTTGCCCGTTAAAGGGTTAAATGTTTATTTATTATAATAATATTACAGGAGGGCTGCGGCGCCGAGGTGCGCGACGAGTCGCTGTTCTCGCGGCCCGCGTGGCCCAGCGTCTACCCCAGACCACAACCCGGTACGTGGATATAACGTAACATACGCATACTACAGTAACATTACAGGAGGGCTGCGGCGCCGAGGTGCGCGACGAGTCGCTGTTCTCGCGGCCCGCGTGGCCCAGCGTCTACCCCAGACCACAACCCGGTACGTGGATATAACGTGACATACGCATACTACAGTAACATTACAGGAGGGCTGCGGCGCCGAGGTGCGCGACGAGTCGCTGTTCTCGCGGCCCGCGTGGCCCAGCGTCTACCCCAGACCACAACCCGGTACGTGGATATAACGTGACATACGCATACTACAGTAACATTACAGGAGGGCTGCGGCGCCGAGGTGCGCGACGAGTCGCTGTTCTCGCGGCCCGCGTGGCCCAGCGTCTACCCCAGACCACAACCCGGTACGTGGATATAACGTGACATACGCATACTACAGTAACATTACAGGAGGGCTGCGGCGCCGAGGTGCGCGACGAGTCGCTGTTCTCGCGGCCCGCGTGGCCCAGCGTCTACCCCAGACCACAACCCGGTACGTGGATATAACGTAACATACGCATACTACAGTAACATTACAGGAGGGCTGCGGCGCCGAGGTGCGCGACGAGTCGCTGTTCTCGCGGCCCGCGTGGCCCAGCGTCTACCCCAGACCACAACCCGGTACGTGGATATAACGTAACATACGCATACTACAGTAACATTACAGGAGGGCTGCGGCGCCGAGGTGCGCGACGAGTCGCTGTTCTCGCGGCCCGCGTGGCCCAGCGTCTACCCCAGACCACAACCCGGTACGTGGATATAACGTGACATACGCATACTACAGTAACATTACAGGAGGGCTGCGGCGCCGAGGTGCGCGACGAGTCGCTGTTCTCGCGGCCCGCGTGGCCCAGCGTCTACCCCAGACCACAACCCGGTACGTGGATATAACGTGACATACGCATACTACAGTAACATTACAGGAGGGCTGCGGCGCCGAGGTGCGCGACGAGTCGCTGTTCTCGCGGCCCGCGTGGCCCAGCGTCTACCCCAGACCACAACCCGGTACGTGGATATAACGTGACATACGCATACTACAGTAACATTACAGGAGGGCTGCGGCGCCGAGGTGCGCGACGAGTCGCTGTTCTCGCGGCCCGCGTGGCCCAGCGTCTACCCCAGACCACAACCCGGTACGTGGATATAACGTAACATACGCATACTACAGTAACATTACAGGAGGGCTGCGGCGCCGAGGTGCGCGACGAGTCGCTGTTCTCGCGGCCCGCGTGGCCCAGCGTCTACCCCAGACCACAACCCGGTACGTGGATATAACGTAACATACGCATACTACAGTAACATTACAGGAGGGCTGCGGCGCCGAGGTGCGCGACGAGTCGCTGTTCTCGCGGCCCGCGTGGCCCAGCGTCTACCCCAGACCACAACCCGGTACGTGGATATAACGTGACATACGCATACTACAGTAACATTACAGGAGGGCTGCGGCGCCGAGGTGCGCGACGAGTCGCTGTTCTCGCGGCCCGCGTGGCCCAGCGTCTACCCCAGACCACAACCCGGTACGTGGATATAACGTGACATACGCATACTACAGTAACATTACAGGAGGGCTGCGGCGCCGAGGTGCGCGACGAGTCGCTGTTCTCGCGGCCCGCGTGGCCCAGCGTCTACCCCAGACCACAACCCGGTACGTGGATATAACGTGACATACGCATACTACAGTAACATTACAGGAGGGCTGCGGCGCCGAGGTGCGCGACGAGTCGCTGTTCTCGCGGCCCGCGTGGCCCAGCGTCTACCCCAGACCACAACCCGGTACGTGGATATAACGTGACATACGCATACTACAGTAACATTACAGGAGGGCTGCGGCGCCGAGGTGCGCGACGAGTCGCTGTTCTCGCGGCCCGCGTGGCCCAGCGTCTACCCCAGACCACAACCCGGTACGTGGATATAACGTAACATACGCATACTACAGTAACATTACAGGAGGGCTGCGGCGCCGAGGTGCGCGACGAGTCGCTGTTCTCGCGGCCCGCGTGGCCCAGCGTCTACCCCAGACCACAACCCGGTACGTGGATATAACGTGACATACGCATACTACAGTAACATTACAGGAGGGCTGCGGCGCCGAGGTGCGCGACGAGTCGCTGTTCTCGCGGCCCGCGTGGCCCAGCGTCTACCCCAGACCACAACCCGGTACGTGGATATAACGTGACATACGCATACTACAGTAACATTACAGGAGGGCTGCGGCGCCGAGGTGCGCGACGAGTCGCTGTTCTCGCGGCCCGCGTGGCCCAGCGTCTACCCCAGACCACAACCCGGTACGTGGATATAACGTGACATACGCATACTACAGTAACATTACAGGAGGGCTGCGGCGCCGAGGTGCGCGACGAGTCGCTGTTCTCGCGGCCCGCGTGGCCCAGCGTCTACCCCAGACCACAACCCGGTACGTGGATATAACGTGACATACGCATACTACAGTAACATTACAGGAGGGCTGCGGCGCCGAGGTGCGCGACGAGTCGCTGTTCTCGCGGCCCGCGTGGCCCAGCGTCTACCCCAGACCACAACCCGGTACGTGGATATAACGTGACATACGCATACTACAGTAACATTACAGGAGGGCTGCGGCGCCGAGGTGCGCGACGAGTCGCTGTTCTCGCGGCCCGCGTGGCCCAGCGTCTACCCCAGACCACAACCCGGTACGTGGATATAACGTGACATACGCATACTACAGTAACATTACAGGAGGGCTGCGGCGCCGAGGTGCGCGACGAGTCGCTGTTCTCGCGGCCCGCGTGGCCCAGCGTCTACCCCAGACCACAACCCGGTACGTGGATATAACGTAACATACGCATACTACAGTAACATTACAGGAGGGCTGCGGCGCCGAGGTGCGCGACGAGTCGCTGTTCTCGCGGCCCGCGTGGCCCAGCGTCTACCCCAGACCACAACCCGGTACGTGGATATAACGTAACATACGCATACTACAGTAACATTACAGGAGGGCTGCGGCGCCGAGGTGCGCGACGAGTCGCTGTTCTCGCGGCCCGCGTGGCCCAGCGTCTACCCCAGACCACAACCCGGTACGTGGATATAACGTAACATACGCATCATCATATCAGACGAAAGACGTCCACTGCTGAACATAGGCCTCCCCCAAAGATTGCCACAATGACCGGTCCTGCGCCACCCGCATCCAGCGGACTCCTGCGACCTTCACCAGGTCATCGGTCCACCTTGTGGGGGGGCCTACCCACGCTACGCCTTCCGGTACGTCGCCGCCACTCAAGAACCTTCCCGCCCCAACGGCCATCGGTTCTACGCGCAATGTGCCCCGCCCACTGCCACTTCAGTTTAGCGATTCGGAGAGCTATACAACATACGCATACTACAGGGGAAAACTAAATTCGAAGGTGTTCGTGCTTTTTCTATGCATTTTTTTAGCCCCCATTTTGATTCTCTTCGCATTTCAATTTATCAAATTCATTTGTTAATAAAGGAGATATGATTTTGTGAAAGTGATAGAAGTAAATTTTTAGTACAGGTGGTGCCTTTTTTACGCGCTAGTGCGAGAAGTGGCTCATTTTACGTCAGGGCCAAAACTTCGAAGGGTCATCTGTATTAAAAAACGTCTTACGAGATACGTGCAAAAACGAAATTCGTAACTCGTGTCGATTTAAAACACTCCCTTCGATCGTGTTTTGAAACATCGCCACTCGTTTCGAATTTCATGTTTTTCGCACTTGTGTCGTAATGTACTATTATAGCATGAATGGATCGAGTAAATGACAGAGAGTATTTATGTGAGGATGTCAAAAAGATATCCTTACATCAATACTTTACACAAATAGAGGTTGTATTTGGTACACACAAAGATCTCTATCTGTTTTGGTAGTTACGCGGTATTGAACTATCCCCGACGATAAGGAAAAATGCCCAATGTCCATTCACTAAAGCTGGCACGAATGAAATGTATTATAGTTGAATTATCGAGAAGATGGAATTGCATATGTAGTGGTATCGCGTATTCACAATGTATTGTGTGCTATTGTGTATGTTTTATCGACTCATGTATTGGCATTATTCGATTAATAGTAAACCTAATTGTAAAGACACAAGGTTCACTTTAAAGATAGTTAGCTGTTGGTTCTTTGTTTAAATTTAATTTTATTTGATTTAATTGTGATTGTGATTTAATGTAATTTGATTTAATTTAATTTTATCTTAATCCTGTTTTATTTTAGTTATCATTTAATTAAATATGAATATTCACTAACACTAGGTTAAGATTGTCCCTTGTTCTGTGTACTACTAACACCTATGGATGTATGCATGTCCGAAATAAAGAGATTTATTATTATTAAAAGTGTTGCTTTAGTAACACCACTACAAATGCAATTCCGTCTTCTCGATAATTCAACTATACAAAAGTGAAAAAGCTCAAACTAATTGGTAATGGGCATTACTCCGAGCGTTTGAACCGCCGTGACTTCAACTTCTAAACATGATATGATTTTGTCAGCCTCCGTAGCCTAGTTGGTAGCGACCCTGCTTACGAAGTTGGAGGTTCCGGGTTCGAATCCCGGCGAGGGCATTATTTGTGTATTTATTTATTACAAATATTTGTTCCTTGGTCATGGCTGTCTATGTATTTAAGTACCTATATGTATCTATCTATTATATACAGGGTGGAAAGGGACGACGTTACTTCCCGCTACCGACTGATTCTACCAACCATTACGATGAACTTTCAGTATGGGACCAACATCGAAATATTAAAAAAAAATTAACCCCTCATACAAAATGAGTGATTAGTTAGAGTTCAATAGTATGGAAAAGTCAATTTTCCATGTACGCTTTCGATGTTGGTTCCATACTGAAAGTTCATAGTAATGGTTGGTAGACTCGATCGGTAGCGGGATGGAACGTCGTCCCTTTCCACCCTGTATATCGTCGCCTGGTATTCACATCACAAGCCTTAATTAAGCTTACCGTGGGACTAGGTTGATTTTTGTAAAATGTCCCAAGATATTTATTTATTTATTTATGATATTCCAGTGGGCGTGTCGTCGCCGTCGTCGCTGTCGGGCTCCGGCGCCGGCTCGGGCGGCGGCTCGCCCCCCGACGACCGCTTCGGGCCCGTGCAGCGCCCCACCCACCCCCACGCACACACACACCCGCACACACACCCACGCCCCGTCTAGACCAGGTACTGTTCTACCGTAGAACCTCCCAACTGTCGTCCAACACTGCAACTCGCCCCCCGACGACCGCTTCGGGCCCGTGCAGCGCCCCACCCACCCCCACGCACACACACACCCGCACACACACCCACGCCCCGTCTAGACCAGGTACTGTTCTACCGTAGAACCTCCCAACTGTCGTCCAACACTGCAACTCGCCCCCCGACGACCGCTTCGGGCCCGTGCAGCGCCCCACCCACCCCCACGCACACACACACCCGCACACACACCCACGCCCCGTCTAGACCAGGTACTGTTCTACCGTAGAACCTCCCAACTGTCGTCCAACACTGCAACTCGCCCCCCGACGACCGCTTCGGGCCCGTGCAGCGCCCCACCCACCCCCACGCACACACACACCCGCACACACACCCACGCCCCGTCTAGACCAGGTACTGTTCTACCGTAGAACCTCCCAACTGTCGTCCAACACTGCAACTCGCCCCCCGACGACCGCTTCGGGCCCGTGCAGCGCCCCACCCACCCCCACGCACACACACACCCGCACACACACCCACGCCCCGTCTAGACCAGGTACTGTTCTACCGTAGAACCTCCCAACTGTCGTCCAACACTGCAACTCGCCCCCCGACGACCGCTTCGGGCCCGTGCAGCGCCCCACCCACCCCCACGCACACACACACCCGCACACACACCCACGCCCCGTCTAGACCAGGTACTGTTCTACCGTAGAACCTCCCAACTGTCGTCCAACACTGCAACTCGCCCCCCGACGACCGCTTCGGGCCCGTGCAGCGCCCCACCCACCCCCACGCACACACACACCCGCACACACACCCACGCCCCGTCTAGACCAGGTACTGTTCTACCGTAGAACCTCCCAACTGTCGTCCAACACTGCAACTCGCCCCCCGACGACCGCTTCGGGCCCGTGCAGCGCCCCACCCACCCCCACGCACACACACACCCGCACACACACCCACGCCCCGTCTAGACCAGGTACTGTTCTACCGTAGAACCTCCCAACTGTCGTCCAACACTGCAACTCGCCCCCCGACGACCGCTTCGGGCCCGTGCAGCGCCCCACCCACCCCCACGCACACACACACCCGCACACACACCCACGCCCCGTCTAGACCAGGTACTGTTCTACCGTAGAACCTCCCAACTGTCGTCCAACACTGCAACTCGCCCCCCGACGACCGCTTCGGGCCCGTGCAGCGCCCCACCCACCCCCACGCACACACACACCCGCACACACACCCACGCCCCGTCTAGACCAGGTACTGTTCTACCGTAGAACCTCCCAACTGTCGTCCAACACTGCAACTCGCCCCCCGACGACCGCTTCGGGCCCGTGCAGCGCCCCACCCACCCCCACGCACACACACACCCGCACACACACCCACGCCCCGTCTAGACCAGGTACTGTTCTACCGTAGAACCTCCCAACTGTCGTCCAACACTGCAACTCGCCCCCCGACGACCGCTTCGGGCCCGTGCAGCGCCCCACCCACCCCCACGCACACACACACCCGCACACACACCCACGCCCCGTCTAGACCAGGTACTGTTCTACCGTAGAACCTCCCAACTGTCGTCCAACACTGCAACTCGCCCCCCGACGACCGCTTCGGGCCCGTGCAGCGCCCCACCCACCCCCACGCACACACACACCCGCACACACACCCACGCCCCGTCTAGACCAGGTACTGTTCTACCGTAGAACCTCCCAACTGTCGTCCAACACTGCAACTCGCCCCCCGACGACCGCTTCGGGCCCGTGCAGCGCCCCACCCACCCCCACGCACACACACACCCGCACACACACCCACGCCCCGTCTAGACCAGGTACTGTTCTACCGTAGAACCTCCCAACTGTCGTCCAACACTGCAACTCGCCCCCCGACGACCGCTTCGGGCCCGTGCAGCGCCCCACCCACCCCCACGCACACACACACCCGCACACACACCCACGCCCCGTCTAGACCAGATCGAACTTTGCCTTGCCTTAACTTGCCTTTACCGCATCATCATCACCAAAATCATTTTTCTCTCTCGCTATGCCCATGGCAAATCTTCCTTCAACAGCCTCTCATCACCGTCCCCAAATGACGGTGCAACGACCGTCCCACCCTTGTGGGATGCCCGGCCACAGCTGCAGTAGCGGAAACGCGGGAGCAGCCACACATACTCCAGGAGGAGTATCGTTTGTATATTCAGTTCAGTTCAACTATATCGTAGCATCCGGAACTTAAAAAAAAAAATCTGAACATGCCACCACCGTTATGCCAATAGAGGCGTATTCAGATACGCTACAATATATCTGATATACAATACGTATACTCACTGCATTTACTATCTCTAGGACATGTTTCACGTTACCACCCACCGATAAAATATCTGTCAGATACAGTACCGAACAAAAATTTAAGTTCACTCCGTGATACAAAATAAACTTATTTTCCATAAAATCAAAACAATTTGATACATCGGATCCGGTAATAATCCATAGGCAAGTGAAGTTATAATTTTTTGATTATTAGTATGAACACCGCGTGGGCATGACTACCAAAAGCTACCACAGCTGCCTCAGTTGTTCGACCTGTTCTAAAATAACAATTAATTAAAAAGAAATAGCTCAATAATCAGTCACATATAGTTTAAAACAAATGTTAACTTAAATGCTAACCGGTAAAAATGATAGCCAAACAAATCAGTTCGTATCAAAAACGTGGTACGAACTTAAATTTTTGACCAGTACTGTAAATGTTTTGTCCTATTTCTTTTAAATGCCTGGGGAAAAACAGTGATAATTTTATCTGAAAGGATTTTGTGAGCCGCTAAAATGATATTTACTTGTTAAGACCGTATTGGAGTTTTTCAGTATTTATATAAAATTATCTTTATTCACAGGTTACCACGACTCAAGCCACAAATCGAAGAGCACAACACAAAATCCAGAATCTTCCAAACAGCATACCCAAGAAATAATATAGTAAACAATAATATCAGTAACTTATAGACAAAGATATGTGAATATTCTAAAAGGGACAATCTTTTGTTTCTCTTGACAGCCGCATGGCAAAATACAACACAATTTACTGACGTTTAGCTGAGTTTACATCTGCACCTTGAGACAAAGTCATATACAAGATGCATATACAGGGTGAACGATATGAAGTGTTACCAAGTAGATTTTATTAAGTCTGGTGTCAAAGTAATAGCGGCTTATTATCGGGAATATGTTTTGGACACCGCATTGAAGTCTTAGGCACGCAAACATTTGGGTTGTAGACCGCAAACATAAGAACGAGACTGAGCTTTGGCTTCATGGATTTAGAATATGGATATGGATTTGACAACGTAATAATAATAGCAAGAACGAAAGGGATGGTCTTATGAAACTTTTTACTAGTGGAAGTGAAAAGGAACGATAATCGTCCGTCCTTATCACTGTGCCACTATTTTTTGTGTGTGTGTGTGTTAGATGCTAAGTCTAAGTGCCACACACACAAGTATCTTCTTAGTAGTAAGTGACTATGTCTATCCCTCTTAGTGGCACACTATGTGCGGCCCCTCGTTTGGCTTATAAAGCTCGTAAGAACCAAAAATGGCTGAAAACCGAATTTAACGTGTCATTTCTTCAGTATCGTGAGTTTCTGACTGTTTATCTGGTCTTTTTTGAAGAGAAAGGCGAGAGCAATTAAACATACTAGTATAAATGCAATGAAGAAAGCGATCGTATTTCACTGGCACATACCACTACCACTGGATCACAAACGTGCTGCGAGCAAATATTTTTTACCATTTTAAGACCATAGTCAAGGCAAAAGGTAGTCATATTGACTAAAAGTAAATTTAACCACAAAATGTAATATTTTTCTCTTGTTTTTTCTTACTTCTAGTAATAAATTGTTGCAACAAAAAAATCGCAGTCCTTTGAAATTGGTAACACTTAATATCGTTCACCCTGTACTATCTACGCATAAGTGCATCTTAAAACTTTCACAAATAAAGTTATTTGTGAAAGCTCAGCTTTTGACTTAAATCATGGATATGGAATACTAAGACAAGTCAAAATTAATTTTGTGGCTCTAGTGAAAGTAATATATATTATTACGCCGGCAATTTTGAATAAAAAGGCGTTAAACTTACACATTTTTGACAAGCCTCGGAGAGCTCTACACTTTTAAGACATAATAAAATTGTAATACTAAATTGTATTAATGACAATACCTTGAATGTGACATTTGGGTCTAAATTCTTTTCGTTGTCTCATTTTGTGTCCCTAAAAAACGTGACGATGTGATTTTTGTATGAAATGATGTTTTGTTTTCAATTTCTGATGTATGCATCAAAATCTAGCGTGAAAATGAAATACAAGTGCACCGGATTTTTTTTATAAACTGAGTCGAAACAACATCTAAAAACGTGACAGAGTATAGAAATAAGACAACGAAAATAATTTTGACCCATTTGAGGAATGTCTGCAAAAGGGCTTAGTTCCACTTTGTCAATAAGATTATTTATCTTATGAAAACATAGAAAGGCCCTTATTGACAGAGTGGAATTAAGTCCTTTTGAAAAGACACTCCTTATTTCAAAATGACATCTGTAAAATTACGCGTGATACTAACCATACCGTGTTCTACATGCTTTTTGGCAGTCCATAGCCTCCTGCCGCCTAGACAATAAAATTTGCCAGTGAATTTTGAATTAATAATGTAGGAAATAGAATTGAATTTCTTTTGTTTAAGGATACCTTTAAATAGGCCTCTGGGAGGCAGGAGGTTAATGTTGCATCAAAGCATTGAAAATAATGTT
This sequence comes from Thaumatotibia leucotreta, assembly GCA_025490895.1. Lineage (NCBI taxonomy): Eukaryota > Metazoa > Arthropoda > Insecta > Lepidoptera > Tortricidae > Thaumatotibia > Thaumatotibia leucotreta. The sequence continues at coordinate 149,605 of JALPQI010000827.1, read as the reverse complement.
TTCGATGAAGCCAGACTCTAATTAGTTCTTGAAACGTTCGATCCCGGTACTCTTTCATTAAGTGCTATATCGATCGAAATTATCTGATCGAATTCCTATACCAGTGACACACTTTGCGCTCGATAAAAAAAACAGTAGAATTGAGAAACTCCTTTTTTTGAAATCTGTTGAAATAGTACATTACTGCAAAAGCCGGGAAGTAAGGTCTCGCAGGCCGAATAGATTGAGGCCTGGGTCGCGTTTTATAACGTTACAATTTAGAATTTCGCTGTTTGCCTCTCTAACTAGGGCTGCCAACCAAAGATCACAGATATGCGGGATATTCGCGAATTAATTGCGGGACTTGGCTGTAAAATGCGGGACGGCAATGACATTAACATTAAAAAATAATGCTTAATTTCATATATCGGTCAAATTAGTTGCACAGTTACCTATACACTTTCAGTACACGGTGCTCGCAGGCTATAGTCGCCGTCGTCGCGGTACATTCCAATTAACATATCACAATCTTAAATGCTTTCATTTACATATTCATATTATTATTTTAGTATTTTCAGTTTAGTATCCCCTGAAAAGTGGGACAACTGGCGTCCCGCGTGAACCTTCTGCGGGACCTATACTTTAGAGCCCCAGAAACGGGACGTCCCGCATATAGCGGGACAGTTGGCAGCCCTATCTCTAACGCACGTACGTATTGGCTAGAAAGAGAGGCAAACAGCGAAATTGTAAATTGTAACTTTATAAAACGCGACCCTGCAAGCCTTTTCCCGGCTGAAGCTTGTATAGTGCTTTTCTCAACCTTAAATGTTAAAAATAAGAAAATAAATGTTATTAATCAGTTTCGTGTATTCAAGTCTGTCATACTTTGACATTTAAAAACATTAGAAAGGTGCTTTACAGGCTAAGGCCTTGTATGAAATTCCTTTAAATCGTTGTTCGCTCGTAGAACCCGAAACTACGTACTTCCTTGATTGATATGAGGTACGGTCGGCTCTAATAATATGTATACGATTTAGCACCTTATGCCTTTGACATACGTTCCGAAATGTATACATATTATTAGACGTGACTGTACGTCATGTAAACATTTCATTTCAAGTTTGAGGAAATATGCTACTCCTATGCCGGCGACACAACACAAGACAAAAAAATTCGTCCGTAGCCTAGTTGGTAGTGACCCTGCCTACGAAGCTGGAGGTTCCGTGTGATGCTTCCTGCCCACGCCACAGACTCAATTTGAATCCTGATTATTGTAAACAAATGTTCAAGATATGTACATAATTAGTACGTCATTTAAAAAAAAAAGTACGTTCAAGGTTTTGGAGATTTTGAACAAAATTAGTGGCGTGGGCAGAAAGTATGCTCCCTAGCCACGCCACCTAAAATAGCGCAGTAGGACTGTTGATTGTTATTTTTATAATGTTAAATAATTGTACGAAAATTGTTCGTCTCTGAATATTAAACAACCCGCCGTCCAACCGTCCGTCCGTCCGTCACCAGACTGTATCTCATGAACGGTGGTGATAGCTTGGAGTTCAAATTTTCACAAGAGGTGTCACAGTCTTTCTTCTTTGGTCCCAGGTTCCTGGCTTGAGAGACCACATAAAATAACGAATAAATCTGTACATTTGTAAATAATGCATTTTTCTTTGCAAACATTATCAGGGAAGATTTTAAAATTTAAACAAAGCCACAACTTTTAAACAATTTCGACAAATTTATACTTGTTTGTGGTCCCTCAGTCCACAAACTATGAATAATAAAGTAATAAAAATATCCTAAAATATGAACATTATGGAAAGGTTTGTCATACTGAGGATTAGTTAAAAAGTTTGACTACATATATTTATTTTTTTAATGTTGGTTTTATGGCGTATAATATAAGATGCATTGCTTTGTAATAGTTCCTTAGCAGAGTGTTTATTAGGGTGTCCACAAAATGAAAAGCATTTACACTTTACTAACGTGAATCATTTTTGAATTTAACTTTTTAAATTTGCTTACTAACTTTCAATGGACCAAGGAAAAACTGCATACAGCCAACTATATTTTATTAGGTGACAGACGGACGGACGGTTAGACCGCGGGTTGCTTATATTCAAGACGAACAATTTTCGTACAATTATTTAACACTATAAAAATTACAATCAACAGTCCTACTGCGCTATTTTAGGTGGCGTGGCCAGGGAGCATACTTTCTGCCCACGCCACTAATTTTGTTCAAAATCTCCAAAACCTTGAACGTACTTTTTTTTTAAATGACGTACTAATTATGTACATATCTTGAACATTTGTTTACAATAATCAGTATTCAAATTGAGTCTGTGGCGTGGGCAGGAAGCATCACACGAGGTTCCGGGTTCGAATGCGAGGGCATTATTTGTGTATTTATTTATCATAAATATTTGTTCCTTGGTCATGGCTGTCTATGTATTTAAGTATCTACATGCATCTATCTATTATATATATCGCCTGGTACCCACATCACAAGCCTTTATTGAGCATACCATGGGACTAGGTCGAATTGTGAAAGACGTCCCATGATATTTATTTAATATTTCAATGTCACAGCCACACTTCTATGGCATAGGAGTAAGAATTTGATTTATACTAGTTTATTAAATAGGAATGAGCTTATATCAAGTGTGTCATTGGCAGAGGAGTCAGATTTCGTTGATCACACAAGTGTCACTGGGATAGTGACGTGCCGATCCGGTAACTTACCCAAAACTGGATGGGGAATATTCCCAAATGGTGGTAACTTTTCCTATACCTAGTAACATTGGGAATTTACCGGGAACCGCCTTACTTTGCACCGGGATAGAATTAAAAGAGGACTGACGAATCGATTTTGACTGGAAGGAATTGTAAGGCTTATAATATTTTACAATTTTTGTGCCTTATTTATAATTATAACACGATGCATCACTGATTTTATGTTTTCAGCGATGATATCAAAGTCTGTATACAAATATTGTATTTGTAAATGATTTCTTGAATATACGAAGCCTTCATGGGGTAAAAATGTGAAATGCATCTCAAAGCGACTTTCGAAATAGTGTAAAAGTTTTTGCTTGTTCGCTCTTTCTTATTTTATTGGCTATTTTTAGGGTTCCGTATCCAAAGGGTAAAACGGGACCCTATTACTAAGTCTCCGCTGTATGTCCGTCTGTCACCACGCTGTATCTCGTGAACCGTGCTAGTTAGGCAGTTTTCCACAAATGCTGTATTTCTGTTGCTGCTGTAACAACAAATATTTAAAAGTGGAATACAATAGATATTTAACCGTTTCAGTGCGGACGCGTGTCATGAATGTTTTTAACGAATGGCGTATGACACGATAGGCGTGTCATCATATTCTATGTCGTAAGACACGCTTGGCGTATCATGAAAAAAATGTTCGCCGCCATAGATAAGTTTTTGAAAATGGAACACTCAACGAATCGGTTAACCCCTCGTATGCTTAGACACGGATCCGTGCGTGGGAATTTCTATTTATTGTTTTAAGTGTCAAGGTCACTTTTTCAGTAACCTAATTTGACAGGAAGCATACGAGGGGCTAAGCGAGCTCCCATACAACAAACGTGATTTTTTGGGATTGATTATGGTACGGAATCCTTCGTGCATGAGTCCGACTCGTATTTAGCCGGTTTTTTTTATTAATGACTAAACAAATTGTAAAACTGTTGCATGCAACAGATTGATAATTTTTTACCTTGCAAATGACAATTATATGTTCGCTTTATTATTGTATAGCAATAAAAGCAATTTATAAGTCTGATTTGTAATACAGATCAATAAGACTCAAGTTTAATAGACATACCCCTTCATAAATGTTAGCAATAGCAATCTGATAAGTATTGTTTGTCACTTTCTAAAAGACAGAAAGCAATTTCTCACTTGTCACCGAAGTGAAAGTTGCTCATCGTGACTCTAGTATAGTTCGTGAAATATAAATTGGTAACTTTCTATCTACATTATAGTAAAAATAAACATTCAATTTATATTTCTAGAACTATACCCTGTTCACTCCTGCTCATGAGTCTCATGACTCGAGATACCTGATACCTGGAAGAAGGTTGGCAAAACCGGATTTTTATGATGACTGTGGTAAAACTAGAAAGGCCAGCGTATGATAATCGAGTAAATCGTCATCAGATACAGGTAAATTCACTTAAGCTGGCACGAATGGATCGAGTAAGTGACAGGAAGTATCTATGTGTGGATGTCAAAATGACAGTAGATACAGGTTGGTATAGCACGGCCGCATACACACAATGATAGATGTCATTCATTCCATTCGTGCCAACTTTAGTGAATTAACCTGTATATCTGAGAGACCACGAAGCTCAAAAATATCTAATGTCATGAGAGAGGCTTGGATGCTTAGCCAAGTTGCCAATCGCTAACGCTTAATAGCGTATCGTAGTTTTCCCTCTTCGTACTTTTCACATTAGTGCGACAAAGACAGTTAGCCGTTCGTTTACGATTGACGATTAAGCGTTAGCGATTGGCAACTTGTCTAAGTACCCTGCTCAGGCTGCTACCGCGGTCTCTTCAGCAATGGTACAGTCGTTTTCAGATATATCGAAGCGACCAGTTCATAAATATCTGATCAGGATGCTTAGACAAGTTGCAAATCGCTAACGTTTAATCGTCAATCGTAAACGAAAGGCTGTCTTTGTCGCACTACTATGAAAGATTGGCAGAGAGGGAGAACAAGATACGCTACTAAGCGTTAGCGATTGGCAACTTGGCTAAGCATCCAGGTCTCTTGTCATTGCGTTGCATGTTCAGATGTTTTTGACCACCATGGCCGCTCGCATATATCTGATAGAGGCTTTACAGAAGAACGCTCCTATGAACAGCGCGCTTTAGCGCGAACCCATTTTTGACGATGATTATGAAATTGTATGATTATGACGAAGTTTGTACGAACTAATAAGAGTATTATAACCGTCGGCAGGTTGTATGTAAACGATAAGTGAAATGTATATTATAGATGAATATGGTGTTTTATTTGTTCCTCTATACCCGTAGTAATTTTAGACGGCGTCAAAATCTTTATTTACCATGATTAGAAAATGTCAATTTGATTTATAATTAAACAAATTGATATTGATGTTACTTTTTTACAATGCGGATAATTCCACAATGCAATTGTGGATACAATATACATGAATTGATCACAGCGCCCTCTATAGCAAAATTCAACGCAACGGAGAGTTGTCGAGTTTGCGGACGATTGCGTTAGACACACGTCTTTGAGTGGCTTGAGGTTGTAGTATCTTCGAAACATTAAGTACAAATGTCGCTAGTGATTAGTTTCACAGTACCATTGACTAAATTCGCTGTTATTCACGAAAGGTCGTCTCGTGTAATTGGAAGCACGTTGGACCTGCAATCCAGAGGAAGCGGGTTCGAATCCCGTGACAACCAGTCTTCCGCAGTTGATTTTTTCTATGGTAAGCACATCTGTTATGAAGGAGAAACGTACTTTTTGGAATAAAACCATTTATATTTCAACGAAAGGTTGGTCTATTTGAGCGGCCCAAACAAAAACAACATTTATTCCGATAAAAATACACTTCTCTGACATATCAGAATACGATACTACTGGATGGGCTTTTAACCTTTTTTTTTTTAAATCTTCTCAATACAACTTGTCTTTATGTTGGCTTTATTTGGTTAAGTTGGGATTAACGGGTTGGCACTATTTTTAATGGTTACCAAAAGTAAGTTTGTTATTTGATAAAAAAAGAGACAAATTAAAATCAAATATCACGTTTATTTCTTACAACTAGAGTTGCACAATTGGCATAACTAATTAACGATTCACATTTAAAAAAACATTGCTGTCTGAATTTGGCAAAGATTCAAATTACAATAACGTACGTAATTATACATTTTAATATCGTTAGAGAAATAAAATCATGGTCATTATTTTTATCGCCATCGAAATGCAATTTATCTACAACCGTCAAATGCATTGTAAATTTATTTAGACATAAACCTATACACCCCCTTATATAGGTAATTTCACCAGAGTTGAGGTGAATGATTACACACACATCCAAATAAAGTACTAATTGCAAAAAATGTAGTGAATGAATGACTTGCGTCAAAATATTGAAGCAAATCCCTTGAACAAACTTTTTGGTCCATCTTACAGATTGCAATTGGGTTTGCTGTCAGAAGTTGTTGATGTGTGCGTGACCTCAACTCATATCTATACATAAACGTGTCTTAAGTTAGCAAGCCGATAAATATCGTTTTCCCTTTCGGTGTTATGGACATATTGATAAGACCGAAAGAGACAAACAATACTTACCGGCTCGCTAAGTTAGGAGGGGTTATTCCCACCTGTTACCACCTATCTGACACCAGTGGCAACTACTGCGAATATTTTTCCCACTAACCATTATTCCCAGTACCACCAAATTGGTGACTACTGGGAATAAGAAATCCTAGGAAAAGAAATCCCAGTTTTCATAGGTAAAAAACTTAAGTAAGGACTGATTTTTCAATCCCCAGTTAACAGTATCTGTCAAATAAATGTTAGCCCTGTCCTTTATTGACTAATGATTTCAGAAAAGGATGGTGATAATTTTAACTAACGGATAGGTTTATTTGGGGATTGAAAAATCAGCCCTTAGTCACCTGTTGTAAGTACTAGCTATCTATTCAAATAGACATTTGTTTAAAATACAAACACAAATAAAACAAATGCCTATATGGATAGATTACAACCACATACGGGTCAAAATTATTTTCGTTGTTTTATTTTGTGTCCCTAAAAAACGTAACGCAGTGGTGATTTTTGTATGAGATGATGTTTTGATTTTAATTTCTTATGTATGGATTAAAATGTACCGTGAAAAAAAAATACAAGTGCACCGGATTTTTTTTATATACTGAGTCGAAACAGCAACTAAAAGCGTGACAGAGTGGTATGAAACAAGACAGCGAAAAGAATTTTGACCCATACAACAGGAGCTTTTCTTAACTTTTTCACCTGTACAACTGGAGTGTCAGATGGGTGGGAGGTGGGAGCTCATGAAAAAGGGGTAAATGTCCAACATGGTGCCTATAATAACACAGCCACACTATTTTTGTATTTCTTCGCTATTAGGTATTCATCCTCGACGGGGCAGTCCCATTTGGGCCGTTTTCGGGGGTGCTCCGCTGACGGATATCCGTTGGCAGGACGTGTCTTGTCTGAGGAGTGAATAATTTTAATATTATTATTATTTATTAGGTATACATCTATAACCGTTGAACTTATACCTGAAAACCTATTTAGATTCCAATACTAGCCATTCAAATGAAATGATGATGATGATGATGATGATGATGATGATGATTAGGTGGTTCGGTAAATTTTCACTTCTGGAAATGTTAAAGGTAGCTGCTTATTTTATCTAGAATGTTAAAAATAAACATTTGAAATCCTATAATTAAAAAAAATATGAAATCCTTAATTTAAAAAAATATCTTATTTAAATACTTGTCGCAAAAAACAAAATATTTACTTTAATTGTTTTATAGGAGAAAAATTTAAATTACAATGGCAATAAAATAATTAACATTTGGTACCAATTAATATTCGCAAAAGGTTGTTTTGTTTTTGATACGTTACAATGACGATAACACGTGTCACTGTGACATTTCGCCATCTTTGGTATTTTTTGACGTATATTGGAATCCGATTCAGTTTTTATGTTTAGTATAGGGTGTCCCAAAAATAACGCAAGATTTAAATGTAATGAAAAAGTATACTTTTTTCAACCAATACCATTTTTTTTTCTGACGCACAAAGTACACAGAATAGGATTAAGTATTTTAATTGCAAATCGCCCAGCAGCCCTGGTCTCCTTGATGAAAAACTGTTTTGACCCCATTTTCTGACCGTTTTTCGTTCATTTCAGGAGTCCGAAATATTGCAATTTAAAATAATTGTTTATTTTTTTATGGAGTTATTTATACAGGGTGGTCCAAACCTTGACGTCAAAAAATTTTTTTTTAGATTCCTCACGTCATGGGCTATCAGAATATACCCCATGTATGTTAGCCGATTTTTTGTAGTTTTCGAGTTATGAATTTTTGAAATTTTTTTTCGTTGAGAAATTCTGGAGTGAAGAAATTTATGATTAAAAAAAAATTATTGAGTTTTTTAAATAGTTTATTTTTGTAAAAGTATTACTACAAATACTGACAAAAAAATTAGAAGTAGGATAAAAAATACCAAATTCAAAATTTTACGTTAAGAACGCATCAAAATAGCATTAATGTACGTAAATAAAAAAAATAAAACATATCCCAAGGATTTTTGGTATTCTTAAGCCTGCCCTAGACCTTAAGCCTTCGTAAAAGCAAAAAAAAAAGATACTTAATGATGAGGATTTTTCGGAGTAGTCGGTTAAATAAACTTAAAAAAAAAGCTTCTAAATTTTTTATTAAAAATAAAGTAAAATTTTGTCTGTTTTGTTGTTCTTATCAATAAACAAAGACATAAAATACCATGAAAACTAAATTTGTGTAGTTATTATACGAAATTTTACTTTATTTTTTAATTAAAAATGTAGAAGGTTTTTTTTTAAGTTTATTTGACCGACTACTCCGAAAAATCCTCATCATTAAGTATCACTTTTTTTTTGCTTTTACGAAGGCTTAAGGTCTGCGTAGTTTTAAAGATTTAAGCGTACAAAGGGACATAGGGACAGAAAAAGTGATTTTATTTTATAATATTGTCAGTTGACAAGCAAAACTTGAAATAAAGCTCGTATCACAGTTCTGATTCAATACTGACATACGACATTGCTAAGAATATTGACAGTTTTTAAAGTGAGTTTTGGTTGTCAACCGACGATATGTAGTGATAAAGCTATCCATGTTAGCTTAAAAACTAGCATTACCGACTATCTCCAGTGTCTTGATGACCTCCCGTCGTGGCGCGCTCACTCGAGGGGCGGTGGGTGGCGAGGGCGGTAGGGGTGGTACCGAGGGCGCGGGGGGCGGCGGGGGGGCGCTGCGCCGCAGGAGGGGGGGGAGGGGGCTGTCCGGGTGCTGCTCCGCTGTGGTGAGGAGGGACAGCTCTCGGAGGGCCTGCCATGGATTCATTCAAGAATGGTTTTAAAGGAATATGACAAGTTTTTTACTGCCGTTACAAGGTATCAAAACGACATTCCGGTGAGGGCGTATATTGAATCCCGAATTAAGCGATGGATTCTAAAGTGGAATCCGAAGCGTAGTGAGGGATTCAAAGGTTAACGCCAAAGACAAAAATAATAGACATATTTCATATTTTTGCGCATAATGGATTCGTTATTATTTATTTTCATTTTTCATGGTTTATTTTTTAGGCTGGCAATAGAATGTCCTTGAACAGAAAAATGCCATTTTGATCCCTCCTAGCAGGGAAGAAAAGACCTGTATTCGAATAGGTGATGTGAAAAAAAAAAATGCGTGCAACCACACCACGCCAAGCAACAAATTGCACGTAAACAAATGTGAACTTTGTATTAACGAATGAAAGGCCATTTTATTTTGAATTGTAATGATATCAAGTCGTTGGTGTGTGGGACACGAAATGTCCTGACTATAGTCATTGGCAGTAAAAAGTTTAGTGATTCTAATTATGTATATTGAATTGTCGGCAGGTTTACATCGTTCGTTGCTTTATTAACTAAACAACTTTCTATTCTAACTATACTTTTTACTCTATAACTCCACGTTTTCCTATCACCTTGGTATGTGAGTACGTATTTCTAAAATGTAAAATGTTATTATTTCACATGACATTTTTTGTTTTTAACCAAGGAAATAGCAGTTTGAAACGTCCAGTTTTAGGTTAGAAAGTTGCTTATTAAATAAGATAACTAGCGATGACTAAGGTCACACATATGAAATCAAAATCTCATCTCAATAATTTAGTACACCAAACGAAGGAAACTCAGAGGAAAAAACTCGTGTATAAGCGAATTTTGGCATAGTTGTAGGGAATGGTGTTTTAAACCACATACTAAAAGTACTGGTGGTTAGGGGTGGAGCTAACGGGGGGAGAGGGGTGTAAAGGTCCTAATTTTTAATTTTTCGTAAATAACTCGTAAACCGTGGCTTATAGCAAAAAACGTTCTAGTAGTTACATAAGTAATCTACATAAAATTCTATACAAAAAAGATATACGCATGTTTCCTCTGGGATCAATGTGTCATGAGATAAGAAAGCAAGAAGATGGACACTAAAGAAATAAACACATTTGTTTAAGTAGGTATGGCACATACAGAATGCTCGCGAGCATTCCAAAAGATTTTAATGCTCAATTCCTGACCATATTTAGAGTCTTTAATGTTACATAAAATTTCCTGGATTCGGCTTGGTTTCAGAGATAATCAACCTTTTTTTCGAAATAAGTTTTATTTTAATATTTTTTTTAGGGACTGGTTATTTCGTCAAGTTTATTCCCATTTTTTGATTGCCAGGCAAAAGGTGTGGTAATATTAAAACACATCGTGGTAGCATTGTAATCAAAAAGAAGTTTTATGACGAGTAACGTCGAAAAACTTATTTCGAAAAAAAGGTTGATTATCTCTGAAACCAAGCCGAATCCAGGAAATTTTATGTAACATTAAAGACTCTAAATATGGTCAGGAATTGAGCATTAAAATCTTTTGGAATGCTCGCGAGCATTCTGTATGTGCCATACCTACTTAAACAAATGTGTTTATTTCTATTGTGTCCATCTTCTTGCTTCCTTATCTCATGACATATTGATCCCAGAGGGAACATGCGTATACTTTTTTTGTAGAGGATTTTATGTAGATTACTTATGTACTAGAACGTTTTTTGCTATAAGCCACGGTTTACGAGTTATTTACGAAAAATTCAAAATAAGGACCATTACACCCCCCTCCCCCCGTTAGCTCCACCCCTAACCAGCAGCACTTTTAGTATGTGGTTTAATATACCATTCCCTACAACTATGCCAAAATTCGCTTATACACGAGTTATTTCCCCCGACAGGCAACTTTTGGACTTCGTTGGGTGGGCTAATTGACTGAAAAAAACCTAACAAGATTTGATAACGGACAGACAAATGTTGGGACAAGTAACTAAATAAAAGCGTGTAAATAAACATGCCGTTTTGTTATTTGATAAGTAAACCATGTTTGTTTTTTTATATTATTATAAACAAAAATTAGGGGTCGCTACCGCTACCGAAGTAATAAAAAAACAAGTAATCATTTTGCCTTTCTTGAACTTCGTACTTCGAACATCCTACAAAATTGCAAAAATAAGAAGCACCCTAGTGGCGATTATGGGCATTTACCTCCAAATGCGTCTATATGCATAGTTCTATATGTAGTAGGAGAAGCCTACGTCCAGCAGTGGACTGAGATAGGCTGATGATGTAAATAAACACTTAAAAAAATTGTTAAATTGGTCTCACCTCATCCCGAAACTCGAGCGTCATTTGGTAAATAAAATGGTGGCTGCTGTTGTACATGAGCGCGTTCGAGAACATGAGCAGCAACGCGCGTGTGAACTCCGCCGTCGTCCTGAAAAACCAATAACGACATTAACACGATCGACGCCGGTGACAAAGCGTGTGTGACCAACAAAATCTGATTCCCATGGGCGTTTGTGCACTACACTGACTTTTACCGTCCGGTAGTCCGGTTTTTTACGGTCCGATATGCCACGCCATTAAATGTATATAGTAGCTTGTGCACTATACGTAATTTTACCGTCCGATATTTTACTTTTCCCCATTCCGGACAGTATTTTTCCGATCCGAGATGACAGCTATGAAAAACGTGTTAATGCTTGTGCACTGCGTCCGGAATTGCACTGACTTTTACCGTCCCCGAAAATCCGATTTTACAAGCCAATCATCCGTTTTTTTTCATACTACTGTGCCGCACCTCCGAGTAAAAAGACGGACAAGTGCACAAGCCAATCATGCGTTTTTTTCATGCCATATCGGTCCATGAAAACTCGGTCTGCCGGACAGTAAAATTCATTGTGGTGCACAATCGCCCTCTGCCAGTGACACACATACGTGATTAGAGTAACCTTATTCTTATGCCACTAGCATAAATCAAGTTCTTCCTCATATGCCAGTGCCATAGAAATACGAACATAAGAGTACAATCTGTTCAGTCACACATGCGTGTCAATGGCATAGGAGTTCTATCAGATAATTTCGATCGGCATAGTATTAGCACTTAGTGAAACAGTACTGGAGACGAACGTGTTATATCATTAATACAGCTATATATAAAAGAGTACTTATCGGCTTAGTAGTGAAAGTTCATAATTTGATCTCAGAATTAACCCCCTTAAGCTCGGCCGGTGAATAAAAACCACCCTGTATATCCTCGTAAGATCAAGACCCAATGTACATACATAGTTGTTGCAATCCAATTTGAATCTTTTCATTGCTTATTGAAAGAAACGAAATTCTTATCAATGGATATACAGGGTGCTCGCGTGCATTCCAAAAGATTTTAATGCTGAATTCCTGACCATATTTGGAGTCTTTAATGTGATATAAAATTTTCTGGATTCGGCTTGGTTTCAGAGATAATCAACCTTTTTTCGAAATAAGTTTAAAAATTCTTTTTGATTACAATGCTACCACTGGGATAGGCTAGCACAATCCTACACATTCGTCACGTAGACAACGTAGTAGAGATTAAATGTAGATACACATCCCCTGAAAAGGTAAGGGATTCCCTCCCCTGAAATAGAAACATACAAAAAAAAGACACAAAACAAATATAAAAAAATATCAGCTAAACACAGACAAAAAAATTACATTATTCACTGCTTTAGCTATAAAATAAATTTCAAAGAATTAGTAGAAATTTGTTTAAGTAAAATCCTTATGCATAACAGTCACGTTAATCAGTTCAAGTTCCAAGTCCTTGTGTCTTAGACACTATACAGGTATAGGTTTTTTTCTCAATAATCCGTTAATCAACAATTACAACTTATTCCTGTAATAATTAATATTACCACACCTTTTGCCTGGCAATCAAAAAATAAGAATAAACTTGACGAAATACCCTGTCCCTAAAAATGGCAATGGGGGCACTTGCCAGACAGATGGTGTGTTCTCGGAAGCCAAGACCCTCTTCGGGTCCCTGCGCCAAGTTAGTGATATTTGATATACTGTAACTGTACAATTCTTCCATGGTCCTGTGCTACCTTACCTGATGCCGCCGTCCCTGATCCTCCGCCGGATGGTGGCCAGGTCTGTGGGGCGGTGCACGATGCGGCTGTACAGTGGCGCGAGCTGGTCGCTGACGGGCCGCGTGAAGTGCACCGCGTGTGGGTGCCCACATAGTCTGCCAATAGATTTCAGGTGATTTCAGGTGATTCCATTTATGCACAACATAATAGGGTAGATGCAATTTTATACACATGCGTAAAAAAGTAATAGTACATTGTGCATCAAGGGAGGTAAGTACGGAATTACTAACGAGAGTGTTAGAAGCCCGACGCCGTTAAGCGGAGGGCTTTTATGACTCGAGTTATTATTCCGCGTGCATGCATACAATGTTTTTCATCACACTTGCCGACAAAAAATAAGTTTTAAGATATAATATTATTAAATGACATACTGACATTTCTATTACTCCCTAGGGAATTTCACTTTTCTATTACTCCCGCTATGCACGCAAGCAATGGCGCACTTAGCAAGTGTGATGAAAAATAATTGTAATTTGAGTATTGTTTGTAGACAAATACACGGTGGAATTTAATCGGTGAACAGGAACCCATTTTTCTAATTCAGTAATCGATGGCGGTCACTTTTATGTAGTACTTAAGTGGAACCAAGTTTTTTTTTTAGCATAGCAAATTTTTATGTTGAAATTAAACTTTAATTAAAATTTATTGTCACCCTACTAATGGTTTAGTCTGAAAAGTTTAATACCTCTTTTCAAACTATCAGCCATGCATCGCTCTTATTTTACATAGGAATAGAGTCTATCGCAAAAATTAAAGCATGTGAGTGGTTATTGCTCATTTATGTTTTAAGTTTCTATGGCTGATAGTTTGAAAAGAGGTATTAAACTTTTCAGACTAAACCATTAGTAGGGTGACAATAAATTTTAATTTCAACATAAAAAAATTAAGCTAAAAAAAACCTTGGTTCCACTTAAGTACTACATAAACGTGACCGCCATCGATTACTGAATTAGAAAAATGGGTTCCTGTTCACCGATTAAATTCCATCGTGTATAATAGAAACATGATTACCTCTTAAAGACCAGCATGACGGAGCGCTTCCACCGGCGGTGCTGGCGCTCCGCCTCGTCTTTCGGGGACTCCTCGTGTTCTACCTTGACTGTGACGTCAGCTGCACCCGCTGAAACATTTTAGGATTTAGTTACAAACACCCTGGGGCTTAAACCACAAAACTTTACAAGCATACAATTCTACAAGAATGTCAACTTTTTGTATGGGAAATTATACAATTTTGTAGAATTGTACCCTTGTAAAGTTTTGTGGGTTAGGCCTAGGGCTGCCAACTGTCCCGCTATATGCGGGACGTCCCGTTTCTGGGGCCTTAAAGTATGCGTCCCGCAAAGTGTTCATGCGGGACGCCGATTGTCCCGCTTTTCAGGCAATACTAAACTGGAAATGCTAAAATAAAAATATGAATACTTAACGTATTCAAATGGAGGACTTAGTGTGATCATATTTCATTTTTACGCTAACGCTGGCAGCCATATGGGCTCCTTGCCGCAAGCGGACCTGGGGCCCGTTTCTCGAACGCTTGTAACTTGTAATACAAGTGGAAGTCTCTTTTTGACACTATTAATCAGATAAGGACTTCCGCTTGTATTAAAAGTTACAAGCTTTCGAGAAATAGGCCCCTGCTGGATGGTGTGTTTTTTAGGGTTCCGTAGTCAAAATCGCAAAAACGGAACCCTTATATAATATAATATTATATTGGTCATGTCCGTCTGTCAGTCTCTCACAGCCGATTTACTCGAAAACTACAAATGGTACAGAAATGAAATTTGGTAAAGATATGTGTTATATGATGGGATGTGTGCCCCTCCATACACGTAACTGAGGGATAGATTTTTCGATGTATATAAGCGTAAAATTATATTTTGAGGTATTGATAATGGTCTTCTTTTGAGTCGTAGCCTCATGTCTGAGGGAAGTGACTCCTATGAGATATTATTTTTCCTGTCACTGCTCTCCAGGCCGTTTCATCTTCGGCCATATTAATGGTTGCCTGGATTGATAATGGTACGGAACCCTTATATTTTTCCCTTACCTTTCGGATATTATTATCTTTAGTGGTGGATTGGATTGGTGGATTGGATAGGATATACTGTATAATTATGTAAACAAAAGTACTCACTTGATAAATCCAATGCAGGCTTCACATGAAGTATATCACATTGGCCTCTCACATCCTCAATTTTGAACATGAGCTCATCTCTCAACTCAAATGAGTCATCATGCCTCAAATCTATGATGGTTTCCTCCATTCTCCCACTTTTCTCCAAGTCCGTGTATTGATCTGGAGCTCCGGTTTCCAGGTAATTCTCATAGTCTTCATCCTCGTCTAAGACTGGGAAGTCGAATGTAGTGGTTTCTATGCTTGAGAGGGTCAGGTTTGAAAGACTATCTTCTAGCGGGCTCTGAAAGTCAATGACAATCCAAATATTCTAAGTCACGGTTATAAGTTGAGGGCCAGGCGGTATTAACCTATGCTATACTGTTAGTTCTAGCAACCCAAGGCACCATTTTTTGTCTAACCGTGTGGTGAAAGAGTGGAACAGTCTACACAAAGTACCTGAGTCAGTGATAAGTGCGTCATCTGTGAACTCTTTTAAAAATAGACTTGATGAATTTACAAGGAAAAGAAACGAAAACACAAGACTATTGATTGTGCATGCATCAGCTATAAGCTGCCTGTGCATAAATAAATAATAATAATCTCTCCGATAATCAGCTTACATAGCCTATCCATTGAATGAAGGTAAGAGTAAGAGGGCCTAAATTATCTATGAGCCATATAAGTGCTGATGGCAACAACGTACAAGGTTCGAAGTTCTGAACAAAAATTCAGTTTGTAATTTTACCCTTAACGGGCAAGACTCTAAAAAATCGTGTGTTCAAGCCTCAACGCCATCATATAGTACGAAAAATTCTGTACAAGAAAAAATACAAAAATATAGTGCTATAGGGTGGTTGTTTTAGAGACCGGTGCCCTATAAAGGGTTAAACTTCAACATGGGCTGTACAACCTCAAACACTCACTTGCTTATTGACGCAGTATTCAAGGATCTTCTGAGCATTTTCTACTTTCTTCCGGAACGCCTGCACTTTCCGCAACAGAGCTAGACACTCCCAGCAGACATTTATTTGTGATGATAAGTCCTAAAAGAAAAATTATGGGCAAACAGATGAAGATTCAGCATTTTTTCAATACTTTTGTAGCTAAAATAGCTTTAATATTTTCTTTGGTTACCATGAGGATTCCACATGAAATTAATCTCACATAATATAATTATATTCATTAAATTTAACTTAATTCCGATGTTTCGAACACTTTACAGGGTTCGTGGTCTGCGGGGGACGTCGAAATGAAGTTAAATTGAATTAATATACGCGAGTTTATCCGTTTTCATAGTTTTATTTCATAAAATGGCTTTAGTTATGAAATAAATATATGTAACTAAATGTACTTTTCATGCTAATTTGGTAGAGTTCGAAATTAGTAAGTTAAGGCGAACGGTCGCATATCTAAGCGAGATGCCTCGCGCGGCTATTTCTTCCTGAGACGAGTCATTCAGTGTAGACCCAGCTATTAGCAGGTTCAATTTGAACTGAGTTTTTCAGATCATTCCTATTTCATTATTTAAACAAAAATGCTACCACTGCATCATAAAATACTTTTATTTATCATATAAATAATTTAAATAGCTTACCATTCGAGAATTTCCGCAAATTTTGATATAAATGTCTATGTATTCCCCAACCGTTGTTAAAGTTCTATTTGAGCTGAGACACGCGTGGCAAAACAATGAATTGTAATGTATTGGTTCTTCAGAATATGCTGCACTTTCGTACATTTTAAGTAAAAATAGTAATTGATTTAGATTTATGTAATAATCACATGAAATAAAGACAATAACACTAGCGAAGAAAGTGGCGTTGGTCTGTTGACGTGCTGTGAGGCCTGTGAGCTGTGACAGCTGGGCTGGGCGCGCGTTAAACATTTGCTATCGACGAGGATGGAACGGAATGATTTTTGACTAGGCAGTACGACTTAATGCTTTCGCCTGTCCACAAGGAATAAGAAGAAAAAAAATTGACTACTCAAAGGTCTATTTTTCTACGGATTTTGCGTAGATATATTTTGCGCCGACACTTATTTATCAAGTAAATAATAAAATATATCATTGTTATAAAACTTAATAGCCACCTTGGCCTTTATTGAATTGTGACATAATATTCTGTACAATTATCTACCAAATAATATTAATTAATTGTATGTCAACACTAGCACTGACAGTTCCATTTTATTATTTTTATTCTTCTAGCATGATTGGTTTCTTGGTATGGGAATGGTACAGTATTATCAGTTTTTCAGTTTCAGTAACTTATTGTTATTAATAACGCAGTGATGTCGTTGTTTTACACGAATAGAGAAGTGCGAATAATAAATGATAAAAACCGGAATAAGAAGGATACATGCGATGCAGACGAAGACATAGAGGTCCCCCAACTGAATTCTTGTAATTGGTGCACCGACGAATATGATAGCGAGACAGAACTTCTCATTCATAGGACGGTCAAACATCGTGAAGAAGTAGCCAAAATACAATTAGCAGAAACGAGCTGCAAGGTAACAGAATCACCCTTACTCTAACATTCGTAATCTTTTATGATAACAATTCTTTTACGTGATGTGGTTGGCCCTGCCCACAAAGAGGTCTCGGGTTCGAATTCAAATCCTTGTAAGGGTAGGCTCGTGTATTAAATTTATCACAGAAATATTTTTTCCCTAGTTTTTTTTCTATGCATTTAAGTAACTGTTCATCACTTAGTACTCACAAAAACAATTGAGCTTGCTATGCAACTAAGTAGATTTGTGTAATGTACCTGATATTTATTTGTGTTGTATTCTCCTAGCATTTTTAACCTTCTTGGCAATGTATCTGGGTCGAAATTCTTTTCGGTGTCTTGTTTCATACCACTCTGTCACGCTTCTAGTTGCTGTCTCGACTTTGTATATTTAACAAATCTGGTCCGCTTGTCTTTCTTTTTCACACTAGATTTTAATCCATACATAAAAAATTGGAAACAAAACATCACCTCATACAAAAATCACAACTAAGGTCTTGTGGAGCAAATGCAACTATGAGGTAAATCTGACTAATTGAAATACCTACTCTTAATTTGTAAAAAGATCATACTTACCTACTATTGTGTTGCTTTTGAAATAAATCAAAGAATGTTCTAGGTATCTTCCAAAAGTTCTTAAAAACAGATTAAAAGAAATGTCCATTAGTTGAATTTACCTCATAGTTGTATTTGCCACTATACATAGTTGTACATGTTACATTTTTTAGGGACACAAAATAAGACAACGAAAAGAATTTTGACCCATCTTATAATGCTCATATTTTTAAACTAGGGCTCGCGGTCGTGTCCGGGTTTCGTGTCAACGTTTCTCATACCCGTGTTCGTGTTACACGTACACGGGTTTCTGACCCGATTTACACGGGTAATTAAAGTCCGTGTAAATAATACCCGTCTGCACGGGTTCACGGGTACACGGGTATTAATTTACACGGACTTTAATTACCCGCGGGTTCGGGGACGTCCTTGACGAGAAGCCGTGTATGCATAGAAAGTCTGCTTTTTAAGGGTAAAGTTATGTATCGAAGGACGGGTCATGAGAGTTAAGAGCTATAGTACAAATGGATTTGACACAATTAGCCTTCCGCTTATCTAAGCGGAAGGCTAATTGTGTCAAATAGACCTTATTGCGTAACAGATAGAGTCGAAATTTATAAAAACAAAAAAAAGTTATATGGGCTGACCTTTCCTGAACACGTTTGTTTTGTAGTGTCGAAGGAAGCTGCAGGTTACATTCAATAATAGACCTTATTTGCATTTGCTCAAATTATTTCGAACCCGTTCGGTTCGGTCTTAAGTACCCGGGTACCCGGGTAGTACGCGGTTTCGTGTAAACGGTATCCGTGTATTGGACACGGACTCGGGTACCCGGCGGGTTCGTGTAATTCGGGTTCTTAGTACCGTCGGGCTTAAGAACACGGGTATCCGGTTTGGCGGGTTACACGTGTACCGTGAGCCCTATTTTAAACCCACTTTATATATTTTTTTTAAATTTCTTCTCTACACAACAGTGAGAAGGCAAGACTCAGGTTTTTGTTAAAGGGCTTGGCTGGCCCACCATAAAATCGTCCCTGGCTGATTGAGATATTGTAATGCATGATTATTTGTTTTATTATATATTTTGGTGAATATTATGCCATAAATGATTACTATTTGTAAAAAAAAGCGTGTATCCAATTGACTTGTTCTTTGGATATTTTATAGGGGAAAATGAAATAAAATATATTATCTTCCTGATTTTTTAAAATACTTAATTTTTCATTATGATTTAGGTGCCAAAAATGTATTTACTCAAACGTCTTTACATTCACATTGTTTAATTGTTATGTTGTGTATTGATTGTACATTACTTCACTACATAGTATACAGGGTGGTCCAAACCTTGACGTCAAAAAATTTTTTTTAGATTCCTCACGTCATGAGCTATCAGAATATACCCCATGTATGTTAGCCGATTTTTTGTAGTTTTCGAGTTATGAATTTTTGAATTTTTTTTTTGAGAAATTTTGGAATGAATAAATTTATTAATAAAAAAAAAAGTTCTGGGTTTTTTAACTAGTTTCTTTTTGTAAAAGTATTACTACAAATAAAGCATTTACTGACAAAAAAGTTAGCGTCCTCACTTTGATACAAGTCGGATAAAAAAATACTAAATTCAAAATTTTACGCTAAAAATGCATGAAAATAACATTAATGTACGTAAATTAAAAAAAAAAACATATCCCAAGGAATTTTCGTATTCTAAAGACCGCCCTAGACCTTGATCCTTCGTAAAAGCAAAAAAAAAGTGATACTTAATGATGAGGATTTTTCGGAGTAGTCAGTCAAGTAAACTTAAAAAAGCTTAAAGATTTAAAGTAGTCAAAAAATACTTGAATAACTACACAAATTGAGTTTTCGTGGTATTTTCTGTCTTTGTTTATTGATAAGAACAACAAAACAGACGAGATTTTACTTTATTTTTAAATAAAAAATTAAGAAGCTTTTTTTTTAAGTTTATTTGACCAACTACTCCGAAAAATCATCATCATTAAGTATCTCTTTTTTTTGCTTTTACGTAGGCTCAAGATCTAAGGCGGTCTTTAGAATACGAAAATTCCTTGGGGTATGTTTTATTTTTTTTATTTACGTACATTAATGCTATTTTGATGCGTTTTTAGCGTAAAATTTTGAATTTTGTATTTTTTTATCCTACTTGTATCAAAGTGAGGACGCTAATTTTTTTGTCAGTAATTGCTTTATTTGTAGTTATACTTTTACAAAAAGAAACTAGTTAAAAAACCCAAAACATTTTTTTTTATTAATAAATTTCTTCATTCCAGAATTTCTCAAAAAATTTTTTTCAAAGATTCATAACTCGAAAACTACAAAAAATCGGCTAACATACATGGGGTATATTCTGATAGCTCATGACGTGAAGAATCTAAAAAAAATTTTTTGACGTCAAGGTTTGGACCACCCTGTATAGTCACTTTTTCTGTCCCTATGTCCCTTAAATCTTTAAAAGTACGCAATGGATTTTGATGAGATTTTTTTAAATAGGTAGAGTAATTCAAGAGGAAGGTTTTTATGTAGTTATAGTACCCGCAGATGGGGCGTCAGTAGTTTATTATATTATAAAAACTGTATATGATTTGGTTTTCATAGTTATGATTATATTTCACCAGATATGCATCAGTGACCATGGAAGCATGGAGGAGCTAATAAAGCACACAAAATGTGTCCACCTGCTGAGCTCCGAAGACGCCGAGCATGTCCACAGAGAAATCTACATTTGTGACATTTGTAACCTGATGTTCTTTAACAAAAAGATGCTGGAGCTTCACATGAAATATGTCCATCAACCTGTAAACAAGTATAAAGTCACCGGATTGTGCCCTAAGTGCAATAAACGCATCCAGATTAAATATGCATGGTGCCATTTGCAACAACACTCAATTCAAAGCGTCGCGTGCTGTGCTATCTGCTTAAAGAAATGCAAGAATAAATCGGATCTGCAAGAACATCTTAAAACACATCCAAATTATTACCACTGTGAGCTTTGTGGGTACGAGAGTAAGCTAAAAGACAGTTTTAGAATTCACATGCAAGGGCATAACAGCATTTTACATTTAAGAGATATCACTATCAGTGAAGCTATGTTGTACAAGTGTTTTGCACCGAGGAAACACTCTAGGAGGAGTAATTCTCACTTTGGGATTAAAGGCCTTCGGTTAAATAATCTTTTCGTCTGTGTGTTGTGTCGAGCTTTATGTAAAGAGGATGAGAAAGTGGCACATATAGCGAAATATCACTTTCTGGAGATTATACCATCGAAGAAGAAGCAGTATATATGTGTGTGTGGGGAGGAATTTTTTAATAATGTGTTGTTGAAGCATCATGTGTTTAAGTTGAAGGGGGAACACAAAGCATGTGAGCACGCATAGCCTTGGATCATTTATCCTTTATACACAAAGGATAAATTAAAGGGAATCTCCAAACCTTCTGTAGTGTTTACCACAGATCTTATTACAACAAAACAACCAGCATTAGTTGCAGGGACGTCAAAGAACTAATGAAGCATATATTTGATCAAAATACACTTTTGGTAGTAATAGGTAGAAATGCCACTAAAACATTTGCTTCCATCAGCTAAGCCCACCCAAATCAATCGACACGGAATCGACGATAAATCAGTCAGTACAAATCAGTCGGTATAAGAGAGACTGACGCGGAGCTGTACAAAATTGACCAATTACATTCTTTAAAAATTCAAACACTTATTTAATTGCAAATGAATTAAAAAAATTATTAAGTTTCTATTGACGTAAGATCATGCGGGACAAATACAACTAATGGACATTTCTTTTAATCTGTTTTTAAGAACTTTTGGAAGATACCTAGAACATTCTTTGATTTATTTCAAAAGCAACACAATAGTAGGTACGTATGATCTTTTTACAAATTAAAAGTAGGTATTTCAATTTGTCGGATTTACTTCATAGTTGCATTTGCCCCGCATGACCTTATGTATGTTTTTTTGACATTAGATAGTAAATTTTAAAACCTAATGACCCATTGTATTTTTAGAAAGAAAATGGAATCTATTAGTTATTTATTGTGGAGCTGAGTAGGCGCGGATCCAGTGAGGGGGGGGGGGGGGGGCAAGCGCCCCCATTGCCCCCCACACTGGACTTATGTATGCCTAGGTGCTGTTTTAAGTATGAAATAGTATCATATCATAGGGCCCCCCCCCCTCAACGAAGTCCTGGATCCGAGCCTGGAGCTGAGATACCTAAATAAATTGGTAATTTTGGCTGTTTTACATTTCAGCTGGTCTGTTTTCTATATTAAAGCCAAAGTTTCGCAGCATTGATGTAGCTTCCATAGTTAGAGCTACTCGGCAAATTCGTAGCTGCAATGATTGGGAATATTCCCCCACCTGTTACCACTGGGAACGACTGGGAATTAAAAGTAGTGGTAACTACTGTGAAAAATACAATGTGCCCACGAGGAAAGGGAAAAAATTCAACAGCGGATTTCTGACCAAATTTGAAGTTAAAAATGTTACTTATATGAAGTTTTCTGGATTCGGTTTATTTTAAGAGAACATTTGTTCTTTTCTTAAAACTGTTTTAGACCGTTACGCTTTGATAAACGCATTTTAGGAAACGATTTTGTCACCATGTTGTCTTAGTCTTGTCACACTTAATTGACACACATCAAATGAACAAAGATATCTTTAATTACCTAGCAAATGTAAAAACTTTAAGGTGCATTTTTTTTTGCGATAGTTTGATTAATAAAGTTTTGTGCTTCTTTTAGTCGCAGGAATATGCTGTAAGAATTTTCTGCTTTCCTCGTGGGCACCTTGTATACCCAGTAGTTACCACAAACCACCAAGTACTCTGGTGGTGTCAGATGGGCGGCAACAGGTGGGAATAACCCCAGATACCCAGTGTAATGAAAAAATTAACTGACTAATAATTAATGTTTATTCAAATATTTTGATTTAGAGACAATATGTCTTAGTATATTGCCTTTAGTATGTAAATGTGCGAAAATATGACTTGAATCCTGCTTCAAAGTATGTAGCAAGGAGCTATTTGGGTCGAAATTCTTTTCATTATCTTGTTTCATACCACTCTGTCACGCTTTTAGTTGCTGTTTCGACTCAGTATATAAAAAAAACCCGGTGCACTTGTATTTTTTTTCACGCTAGATTCCATATACCTAACATAAATTTGAAACAAAACATCATCTCATACAAAAATCACAACTGTGTCACGTTTTTTAGGGACAAAAATAAGACAACGGAAAGAATTTTGACCCATTTGTAAAGTAGTATAATACTATAAGACATTATTAAATGCGATATTATTCTGTACTATAGATATATTTTGATATATAATATATATATATATATATGTAAATTTAATAAATAGCTTTAGGTAAACAATTAGATGCCGTT
The DNA here is from genome assembly GCA_025490895.1 of Thaumatotibia leucotreta. Classification (NCBI taxonomy): domain Eukaryota; kingdom Metazoa; phylum Arthropoda; class Insecta; order Lepidoptera; family Tortricidae; genus Thaumatotibia; species Thaumatotibia leucotreta. The sequence continues at coordinate 125,754 of JALPQI010000827.1, read as the reverse complement.
TTATTCCTCACTATTATAATTTGTGAGCGTTTTAGTAAAAATATCCCACGTTGACGCTTTTCACTAGGGCGGAATTGCCTTGTAACTTTTGAATGTCTAAACACTTTTATAGCAAGCGACAAAGGGGTCTTTTTACTTAAAAAGGCTGTCAATTTCTTAGTAGACATATTGATTTAAACTTTCACGATTATCACTCATATTTTAAAGACAAACGGATCTTAGTAGACATTATAAATATTACCTATGTCCAAATATCAAATTGAAGTAATTGAGATTACCCCGAGGAAATAATATCGTCAACAACAGCCATACCATTAAAACCGGGTCACTCACGACATTTTAAACTCGATTTAATTCAAGAATTTTTTTAGTAGTTTCCTATTTTAGTGGCAAGAAGTGGCATAAATAGCATTTTACACAATCGTGTTATAATAGCCAATCACACGCTTTGATTTTTTCGATAGACTATATCAATGTAAAATAAGAGTGATGTCATGTAGCAAAAACTACATAAAGCTATAGAGCTGAGAAAGTGGCTATAGAGCTTTTCAGTCCAGTACCGTGTTCAGGCCACAAAGCTTGCTGAGTGGGCTAAGTACAATACTGTTTCTACGAGTCAACAGAGATAAGAAAACAAAACTAAATAATGAAATAAAAACTTCGAAACGAAGTGCGGATCCTGAGGTCGCCGCTCGTTGATGTCTTTTTTGCAGGCACACGATTGGTGAAATTCACCACAAGTAGTTACTTACAGCGTTGTGTAATGACTTCATTATAGTTGCGAAGAACTCGACGTAATTGTACATGTTTATAATTTTGTGTACGTAATCTTAATTCGAACATTATAATTGACGAGTAGAAAAACACATTTTATCGGCAAGATTTATTCCAACAAAGCTGTAGCACATAACATAATAACATTTAATCAAATACACCACACAACACATCAATATATTCTTCCATAGGTAGGTCCATCATATCTAAACTAGTAAATAAGTGTATAACCTCCGCATACCTCTCGTTTCCTCTAAAACCACTAGTTTTGCTGATATTATTGCACATAGATTTTTTTTTCTTATAATCATCATCATTATTATCATATCAGCCGAAAGACTTTAATAATGAATTACTGAACATAGGATACCCCCAAAGATTGCCACAGTGACCGGCCATATGCCACCCGCATGCAGCGGACTCCTGCGACCTTTAGGTACCAGGTCATCAGTCTATCTTTTGGGAGCTTACCCACGCGCCTTCCGGTTCATGACCGCCACTCTAGAACCTTTCCACCCTAATGACCATCGGTTCGGGGCCCCGCCCACTGCCACTTCAGTTTTTCTTATTTGGAATAGGTAGACGTTTGACCACGATCATACCTGCTAGTAATTGATGATATAGTCTACGGCGGAGCACGCTTACCTATGAGATACCTACACACTCTTGCATTGAAGATATTCAGATTGTATGTACACATGTTCTGTGTAGCGATTCGGAGAGCTATATCGGAAGACAGTTATTTACGACAGTACATATATGAGTATGAGCACGGTACTTTGAAGGATAGAAAATTATTTACTAGATAAGACAAGATGAATAAGCCTTATAGACCTTAAATTCCAACAATTATATTCAGAATTTATTAGTGCTCTGTATGAGTAGAACGACACTAAAATCTGAATAGTATTTTTGGGCTAATAGACTAAATATAAACATTTTACAATGATGCCAAACCATTTAACCAATTTCAACTAGGTACTTCCAACTTTAATAATTTCAGTAGGGTTTAAAATTGATAGATAATTTTTATATACAATTTTCCTGTTTTTTTGTCCAATTATGCTACCAACTTGACTTACTAATGGAACTAAATAAAATAATTTGACCAGAAGTTTACAAAAATGCACCAATATTACATAGCTTAAACATTAATTATATATTATTGATCCTGTATTTATACAAAACATCATTTTGTACATTAGTCGATATTTTCGTAATTATTTTACGAGTCACTCACATCATTTACATGAATTAAACAATAATTTATACTGTAACAATCTTCAAGTACCTATAGGAAACATCGTTTTGAACATTACTCGATATTTTCAAAATGTTTTTATATACGGGTCACTCATCTCTTTTACATCAGTTAAACGTTGTCAAATTATTACTGATACTGTAATATTCTTCATTTAGCCATGGGTACCTACTCCAGAAGACAACCCTAGTGTCGAATCGGAAGTATAAGAACATATCCGTCGACTTTCGACGTGAGTGACCCGATATATATTTTTTACTACCCTAGAAATTTATTTTGTGGTTTAAATTACTGACATAGATTAAAACCAGGATATAATTCCAGGATACAATATATAAGATTTTCATATAATTTTAAGTTATGTATGCGACTGTACATAAATATATATATAACTTAAATAACCTCGTAAGGCCCAACGTACATTATAATGTTTTACGACACCCACGGGAAGACTTAGAGTGGTGACAAATGTATTCTTACTGCCATCACACCTTACGACGATAAATGTGCCTTTTTATGCAAAAGAGACACGAATAACTTTAATGTGTTCACATGGCTTAGTGAGGGAGCGTTCAAGTATTACGTAATGCAATTTTAACGATTTTTACCCTCCTCTTCGCACCGTAACGTTCTTCTGTACCCCCCCCCCCTCTAAGCTTTACGTAAACATTACCATTTTTACCCTAAAGTTGCATAAAGTTATGTTATAGTTTTTATCCTCGGTATAGTTTTAATTGCCTTTGCAGTAACCGGATTCCCCGTGAAACGTAACTGAAAAGGGTTGCCAATTTGGGAGTTTTGATATCCTAGTTTTTTACTTTAAAAAAAAAGAATGTTCCGTAATTAATACGCATTGTAACGTTTTATGAGACCCCCCCCCCCCCTTCCGAAACGAATACTTGAACGCCCCCTTATTTAGTTTTCCAACAAACTCTAACATTCATACTAAAATTGTATTTCACGCGGGTCACTCACTTTTTTAAGACGAAAAATGCTCGACATGTGCTCCGTATATGTGCGCTTTTTGGAGAGCCAATCCAATTGATGCCGCGTCTTTGTCCGATCGAGAAATCGGCGTGGCCGGCGGCGGCGGTGGTGTAGACCAGAAAATATCCTCATACCATGGCTCTACAAAAGCTCCTCATATACGGAGCGAAACATGTCGAGCATCTTTCGACTTAAAAACGTGAGTGACCCTTGACAACTCAAACTCATAAGGGGGGTGTTTACGGGACACTTTGGGGTCTAAACTCTTTTGGCCAAAATGGGTCTTTCTGACAGCACTGACTGTAGAATGTGTGGCGAAGAGGAGACAATGAAACACTTGATGTGCGAATGTCATGCCCTCGCCAGACAAAGGATGAAAGACTTCGGAACCGGCTATCTGGAACCGAAGGAGGTCAAAACGCTACCGCTAGGGTCCATCCTCAAACATATTGAGTTGATAGAACAATCCCTGGGGTATGCGAAACAGGGGGCAATTACACAAAAGATCCCAATGGGTCGAAGTGTATCCGTAAGGGCCCCACCAATAAGATAAGATAAGACCCGCGTGAAATATAACTTTAGTATTAATGAGTTGTTTAAAACTCTAACATTGCTTAATGTTTTATTTACAGGTTATCTTTATTTAGTCTTTGGTATCAGTTCCGACACCTTTATACCTACCGCAAACTTCGAAATCGAAAATATACAGCATCTGTCTGTGTCACTCCAGCGAATGCGTCATAGGAATGACAAAGAATGCATGAATTTTTCGATTTTCTAAGTACGCTTTTTATAACAAATCTAAATCTCACCAAAAGGTTACCAAATTAACTATTAAAATCGTGACGAGGTAACAAACCAATAATCACAAGACATCTATACTGTGTTTGGTTTGGTGTTTAAAAAAAGGTAAACAATCTTGCAGTATTTTTTATTGAAAACTACGAGTAGAAAATAAATTGTAGCAAATATACATAATATAACAAGGAAATACAGTAATTTACATTGTTTTTGATTCATTAAGTACCTAGTCTGGATTTTTAAATGCATTTTTCAATAAAAAGATACTGCAAGATTGTTTACCTTTTTTTAAACACCAAACCATACAGAGTATAAACAGAATCTTATTTTTATAATATGCAGTAGACCTAATCAAGATGTCATTTTGCAAACGTATACGGTAAGCAATAAGTAATACATGTATGAGAATGACAGATTAGAACTACGCGTCACGTGATTATTCCCGTACATCGTTATGGTCACGTGACTTATCGTATTCGTTTGAAGAATGATGTGTTGGCTAGGCTTGCAGGCGGCAATTTCTCAAAATCTTGTAACTTGTAACATCTAACTTATGGTGCCAAAAAAGAGACTTTCACTTATATTAAAAGTTACAAGCTTTCGAGAAACGGGCCCCAGGGGCTTATTTCTCAAAAGCTTGTAACTTGTAATACAAGCGGAAGTTCTTATCTAATTAATAGTGTTAAAAAGAGACTTCCACTTGAATTACAAGTTACAAGCTTTCGAGAAAAGGGCCCCAGGGGCTTATTTCTCAAAAGCTTGTAACTTGTAATACAAGCGGAAGTTCTTATCTAATTAATAGTGTTAAAAAGAGACTTCCACTTGAATTACAAGTTACAAGCTTTCGAGAAAAGGGCCCCAGGGGCTTATTTCTCAAAAGCTTGTAACTTGTAATACAAGCGGAAGTTCTTATTTAATTAATATTGTTAAAAAGAGACTTCTACTTGTATTACAAGTTACAAGCGTTCGAAAAACGCGCCCCAAAGTCGCGTTTTTATAAAGTTACAATTTATAATTTTGCTGTTTGCCTCTTTCAATATGTGCGGGCGTTAGGCAAACAGCGAAATTGTAAGAGTAACTTTATAAAACGCGACCCAGGTATCGCAGTTCTCAGAGCTTGATCACTACCGGCTCTGTCACACTTACGTCCGAATCTACAAGTGCGAGGGAGAGGCAACACTTTGATGCCTGATTATTAGTGGTAGGACAATGGGAGCAAAACTTTAACAAAGTAGTACATTACTCTAGAGGCCGGGACGAAACGGGTTGCCGGCCGAAGATATATAGGTCTGACGCGGGCAACCCCATATTTCCGGCCGAGGTATGTATAGTGCTTTTCTCAAACATGCAATGAAATAAACAACAAAAACATCAAAGTTTTATATGCATAGTGGCAGAATGTCATGATCCCTGTGCCACAAATTTATGTGGAATAGAATTTAAAAAGAGCACTTTGCCGGCCTAGGCCATCAAGATTTGCATTAAATTCCATTAACAACCTCTTGTCCTAGTCGCGTCTGACACGTCATACTTCACAATTATATAAGGAACATAACAACAATATTTCATGGCATGTTTGAGAAAAAAATTGTTTGTTTTTATCGAGACCCGGGCATTCAGTTACTAGTTGTTAGTAAAAAAAACTGTTCCATTTACCCGAACACACAACTACTGGCAACACTGAGATCCTCCTTGCCTCTATGGTTTGCTCTGTTGTCGATGTACTGCGAGTAGCCGCCGCCGAGGATTCCGAGGAGTATAATTAGACCAATCAGAGTGTTGGATTTGAATTTAGAAGCGCAATCCGCTGGGTTGTCTGGATTGAGGGTGTATATCTGAAAGAGAAGAGAAGATTCATCATCATCAGCCTATGATAGTTCACTGCTGGACGTAGGCCTCTCCTATTAACTATGCGTATAGACGCTTTCGGAGGTAAATGCCCATAATCGCCACGCTGGGCAAGCGGATTGGCGATCGCAGTAATGTGTCCACTATGATGACGCTGCTGCCCATCATCAATCTTTTATCAAACAGTGGTCAGTGACAGAGGAATAGTAGATCAAAATGGTATATTTCCGGCGTGAGCGTATATTGAATCCTAAATGGAGCGACGGATTTCACAATTGAATCCCGACCGTAGGGAGGGATTCTAAAGTTGAATCCTGAGCGTAATGAAGGATTCAAGCGTTAACGCCCAAGACGAAATGTTTAGTTTGTTATCCAAATTTGTCGCTAGATGTCACTATCCTTATCGGAAACTAGCTAACGGTAGTATGATTCGGCCTGTATAAAAGAAAGGTGCAAACCTAATAAAAAGTTTGGTAACGTAGCAACGTATTTTAACAAAGTGGTCCTTCGAAGTTGGAAGGTGAAGTGACATAAGCGACATAGACAGTGTTATAGAACAGTGAACTTTAAGTGCAATAGTATAGAGTTTAAATTCCATCAAACAATTAGTGAACTTATACCTTTATTCGTTTCGGACAGTTGTCATCCTTCAAAAGTGTCATCAAAATTACATATTTACAATTAAAGATTTCGAGAAGATAAAACATATTTACATTATTCTAAAACATACGAGCTTAATCAGAAAATTCGCCGCTTCATAACAGTGCTATTTACAAGATTGGATTTAGTAGACTTGGAAAAAATTTCGAATTTAGAGAACAGAACACGTCAAATTTTTTTCACGTCAAAGAAAAATACAAAGATTTCGTTGGGAATTGTTTCGTAATTTTGTGAATAATCTTTCAAAATGAGTGAAGAATTGAGGGGATTAATTACCGAGCAAGAGAATATTTGCGCCATGATACTCAAAGCGCAATTAAATTTCAAGAAATCTCCGAAAACAAGACTAACGAGAGGATATGTCAAAACACGCAAAGAATCATTGGAAGATTATTGGAATCAGTTCTCCACGAATAACCGATGCCTGGTCAGAATAGCAACGGCGGCAGATAAAGTGAATTTTGATTATTTTAAAGAAGATGTGTATTCCGCGTGTGAAGATACGTTCATCGACTTGAAGGCAGAGATGACAGATATGCTTGAAGGTTCTACACCGAGTACGAGCAGAATGAGCATAAATCCAACACCAAGCACCAGTGATGACGTGAAGCTCCCAAAGATAGATATAGCGAAATTTACGGGTAACTATCAAAATTGGACTTCGTTCTACGACATGTTTACTTCACTCATCCATAACAAAGCAAACTTGAGCAGCGTTCAGAAGATGCATTATTTGAAAAGCTATTTGTCTGGTGAACCTGCCCAACTGTTGGATCATCTAGCTGTCACTGACACTAACTATGAATTAGCATGGCTCACACTACAAAACAGGTACAATAATAAAAGAGTCATTGTAAATTCAATCCTAAACAAGTTGATGAATCAAAAGAAAATTCAAACCGGCACTGCTAAAGCTATTCGAGAGACATTAGATACTACTATGGAGTGCCTTAACAAGCTGAAAGTACAAGGTATCAACACGAATTCATGGGATACTATAATCATTCACCTCATTGTTGACAAGTTAGACGCCGATACGCATAAAGAGTGGGAAGAGGAAGCGAGCGATCTGAACCTTACCGAGTTGCCAACCATGTCCATGTTCAAGAAGTTCCTAGAGAAGAGATTCCGAGTTTTAGAGATGATGCAACCTAACCAAACTATGAACATGCACAAGAGTACCAACCGAAGCGTCCAGAGAGAAACCAACTTCACTGTCGAGCCAAAGTCATTTCACGTGTCACCAGTCATCAAGTGCGGATTTTGCAAGCTGAACCATCCGTTAAGTCAATGCAAAGAGTTTCAAGAGCTGTCACTAGAGAAGAAAACAGAGTTTATCCAGAATAATCAACTCTGCTTTAACTGTTTCATCCCTGGTCATGCTGTCAGATTCTGTAAGAGCAAGTTTTCATGTCAAAAGTGCGGAAGAAGACATCATACACTGTTGCACAACAATACGTACCAATCCATAGAGAAAGAGCACAGAGAAGAAAATACACGAGAGAGAGAATGCAAAGAACCTAAGCGAGAGAGAGAAACAAAACATGATTCTAAGCAAGATACGAGAAGCAAGAAAGAGATAGTAACCCATCTTACTACGGGAATCAAAACGGCATTGTTGTCTACAGCTCAGATTAACGTGATGAACGACCAAGGAAGAGAATTTCAATTAAGAGCGTTATTAGATCCTTGTTCTGAAGAATCGTTCCTAACTGAGTCCGCAGCTCAAACTATGGGTATTAAGAGGAAGTATGTGAACGGAAACGTTACTGGTCTTGGCGAGATGAAAACACCCATCAGATTTGAGGCAGATATACAAATTTCATCACGACTTAACCCTGAGAAGAAAATGAGAATAACTACCTACATAGTAAAGAGAGTCACAAACATCATGCCATCAGAGAAACTTATTATTGAGAATTGGGTACACCTGAGAGACTTACAACTAGCTGATCCGACTTATTATAAACCAGGTTCTATAGATGTCCTATTGGGAGTAGAAGTTTACAACGAGATGTTACAGCCTGGCCTCATTAGGGGCGTTGCAGGCTCTCCCATTGCCTTACAAACACACCTGGGTTGGATAATTTCGGGAAAGATCAAAGTATGCACAGAACAAGATCAAGAAAAGACAACATTCGTTAGCATGCATTTAAATATCGAGTTGAACCACATGCTAAAGAAATTTTGGGAGATAGAGACAATAGATGAAGAGAAACACAAGCTAACAGCAGAAGAGATCAAAGTAGAAGAGATATATGAGAAAACTACCACTAGAGACGAAGACGGACGTTACATAGTAGATCTGCCAATGAGACACAAGCCACCAGTTCTACCATCTAACAGCCGAGAGATTGCACTGAATCGCTGGAAGTCTACAGAGAACAGACTTAAGAGAGAGCCACATCTATTACAAGAATACAACAAAGTTTTACAAGAGTACCTAACACTAAATCACATGAAGAAGATAGATAACAAAGATAAAGAAGAGGGCGTGTGGCTTCCCCACCACGCTGTAATCAAGATGGAAAGAGAAACCAGCAAAGTGAGAGTGGTATACGATGCTTCATGTAAGGGAAGTAACGGGGTATCCTTGAATGACGAGTTGCTAATCGGACCCTCACTATTAGAAGACCTTCGAGCTATACTCATCAGATGGAGAACATACAAGATAGCCTTTATAGCCGACGTAGAAAAAATGTACAGACAGATAAGAATAAGAGATGAGCACACAAACTATCAGAGAATCGTATGGAGACCTGACCCAAAAGATCCTGTTGAAGACTTTAAACTTTTGACAGTTACATTCGGAACCTCCTGCGCGCCATATCTCGCAATAAAAACACTGAGACAAACAGCAAAAGATGAAGGTTCTGATTACCCAGAAGCTCAGAAAATGATTCTACGAGACTTTTATATGGACGATCTCTTATCTGGTACAGACGAGGAAGAAGAGGCTATAGAAATTCAGAAACAAGTTACCAAAATTTTAAGTTCCGGAGGATTTCCATTAAAGAAATGGTGCTCAAATAGCGAAGAGTTTATGAAAGCATTAGATAAGCAAGAGAAGAGAGAAGATGTACAGACAGTTGAGATTAAACGTAAAGAGAGCGTAAAAACTTTAGGTATAACATGGGAAGTAAAGAAAGACAAGTTATTCATACCTAATCACATCAAAGATCACGAAGACATACCCATAACCAAAAGAAGCGTTTTATCTGAGATCGCATCAATATTCGACCCAATGGGATGGATCGCACCCAGCGTCATACTAGCAAAGATCTTGATGCAAACTTTATGGAAAAAAGGCATCTTATGGGATCAAGAATTACCAAAAGAACTACAGAAAGAGTGGCTACAGTACAAGAGAGAACTGCCAGCCTTAAAAGATATCAGTTTAGATCGATGGATGCATACTACGAGAAAATCCACACTAGAACTTCATGGGTTTGCAGACGCTTCAGCATCAGCTTACGCAGCAGTCATATATGCAAGAGTTATAGATGAAGATGAAGAGGTCAATGTATCCCTCGTGACTGCAAAAACAAAGGTTTCACCTATTAAGACAGTTTCACTACCATGTTTGGAACTTCTGGCTGCTACATTATTGAGTAAACTTCTGAAACAAGTATCTGAAACACTAGATGTGCACTTAGAGAATGTTTACGCCTATTCAGACAGTCAAGTGACATTAGCTTGGATTCATGGAGATCCGATGAAGTGGAAACCGTTTGTGAAGAATAGAGTCGTAGAGATTACTGAAATACTCGACGCAAATCACTGGTTCTACATAAACACGAAGCAGAATCCTGCAGATCCTGCTTCAAGAGGAGTGATGCCGTCCAAACTTATGACCACGGAGATATGGTGGAATGGACCTGAAATGCTGAAAGAAAAAGAACTGAGATTAGAAAAAGGAACACCATTAAACACTGCATTAGAAAAGAGGAAGAATATAGTAACAGTTTTAGTAACAAATCCAACAAATGAGAATAAAGAACAACTTACCTTATTGAACAAGTTTTCGTCGCTAGAGAAACTTACACGAGTCGTTGCATACTGTAGACGCTGGCTTCGAGTTCTCGAAAAAGACAGGATAAACTTACCTTCTTATCTGACTAACGAAGAACGAAGAGATGCGTTCACGATATGTTTGAGAATGTCACAAGAGTTAGAATTTTCGGAAGAGATTGAAGATCTGAAAAGAAATAACAACTTAAACACTAAAAGTAACCTATTAGCTTTATCACCTTTCCTTGACGAGAAGAAGATTCTGAGAGTTGGTGGTCGATTGAAGCACGCCGATATGGAATTTGTACGCAAACACCCGATCATCATTTCAAAGAATAACGTACTGTTACCGCTTATATTAAGAGAAGCTCACGCTAAGACACTGCACGGTCCTCCACAGATGATGATTACATATTTGCGAAGCAAATATTGGTTAATAAACGCAGCGAACAGAGTTAAACGTTTTGTGCGGGAGTGCGTTACTTGTATAAGGCAAAATGCGAAAAATAGAGAACAGAAGATGGGAGACTTACCCGAGTCAAGAGTTAAACCATGTAGACCCTTCCTAATCACTGGAACCGATTTTGCTGGCCCGATCAATGTCAGAATGAGCAAAGGTAGAGGAGCAAAATCATACAAAGCCTACATATGTTTATTTGTGTGTATGTGTACGAAAGCACTGCATATAGAACTCGTAAGTGATATGACAACACAAGCCTTTTTAGCGGCATTTAAGAGATTCGTGTCAAGACGAGGATACGTGGCAGAAATGTGGAGCGATCATGGAACCTCATTCATCGGTGCTGAAAAAGAGTTGTTAGAGATGTGGAGCCAAGGAAAATCGAGCGTACCTGACGAGTTTATATCCATGCTAGACAGAGAAGGTACAAAATGGAAATATATCCCTCCTGGCGCTCCTAACTTCGGCGGATTGTGGGAAGCAGGCGTCAAGTCGACTAAATACCACCTGAAGCGTATAGTTGGAAACACTACTCTGACTTTTGAAGAGCTGAGTACTGTACTAGCAGAGATAGAAGCCTGTCTCAACTCTCGTCCTCTTTCACCCATCAGCGATCATCCAGACGATTTAGAACCATTAACAGTTGGTCATCTACTTATAGGAGAACCCACAATTGTCATACCATCTGAAGACTTGAAGGTAGAAAAAATCAACAGACTCGATCGATGGCAATTGACAACCAGAATGGTACAAGATTTTTGGAATAGATGGCAATCGGAGTATTTAACTAAGATGCAACAGAGACCTAAATGGAAACAGTCTTTACGAGAATTCCAAGAAGGAGATCTGGTTTTAATAAAGGATCAAAGGCTTCCTCCTGGTCGTGGGCCTATGGGACGAATCATTAAGAAGTACCCTGGAAAAGACCAACTTACAAGAACCTATGACATACGTACCTCATCAGGAGTGTTGCAACGCTCTATTTCTAAATTATGTCCTTTATTAGATGTTACAGATAACTAGTTCGCGAGCGTGATAGCGACAAAAAGTATATAAGTTTTTCTTTTAATTTTAATGACGTCATGTCATTAATGGCGGGAATATGTTTAGTTTGTTATCCAAATTTGTCGCTAGATGTCACTATCCTTATCGGAAACTAGCTAACGGTAGTATGATTCGGCCTGTATAAAAGAAAGGTGCAAACCTAATAAAAAGTTTGGTAACGTAGCAACGTATTTTAACACGAAATAATTTTGATACCGTGTGACACTTTTCACTGCTTTTCACACCACATATGAGAAAAATAAAAGATATATCACATATTTAATATTTATGCAAATAATCGATTCTGAAGGAATGTTTATTAATTATGAACGTACTGTTTATTTTCATATTTCATTGTAATTTTTTAGGCTGGCAATAGAAAGTCCTTGAACAGAAAAGTGCCACTTTGATCCCTCCTAGCAGGGAAAAAGAGACCCGTATTCGAATAGGTGGTGTGAAAAATAGATTACTCACCTAAAATTTAATTGTACATTGTTCATTAAGGGAGTTAATTACTAACGAGTGTTAGAACGACGCCGTAGGCGGAGGGCTTTTAATGACTCGAGTTGGTATTCCGCTTACCGACCGTGATGCATAAGTACAATGATTTTCATAACACTTGCGGACAAAAAAATAAGTTTTAAGACAAAATATACGTACTGACATTTCTATTACTCCCTAGGGAAACGTAGTTAGTGTTGTCAGCCTCCGTAGCCTAGTTGGCACAGACCCTGCCTACGAAGCTGGAGGTTCCGGGTTCGAATCCCGGCGAGGGCATTATTTGTGTATTTACCACAAATATTTCTTCCTCTATCTATGTATATGTGACCGTCCATGGCTATAGGTACCTTATGGCAGGTATTGAGTTAAGCACAGATCCTAAATCTACATTAAATAAGCTATCTAATACAGAAAAAAACACGTGTCTAAGTCTCATACTTAAAAAATAAAAAAACATTAAATTGACACATGCTAAAAATGCACTTTTGAGAAATCGTCAAATGAAGTTTGAACCTTGTTTTAAGTGTGTTCTCATTGGAAGTTACATGGGTTATGATTGATTTCGTATCTTAAGGGGTTTTTCTTTGGAACTCAGTTATGTTTTTTTTAATGTGACATTCAAATCATGAAAAAACCCCCTTTGAAAAGAGCAACACGCTCATATGAACGGAATAATTAAAAAAATATTTTTTCGGTTTTACTTTTATATATTGTAATTTGAACCATTGTATATAGTAGAACATATTTGACCTTACATTTTAGGATAGAAATGAAAGTCACGTAGTCAACGAAATATCTTTATTTTAATTAAATGTGATAATTAATATCACTTAAATTTTTCCTAGAACAATAACAAATTTGGTATAGTATGTTCTAAATTAATTTTAATCAGTCCACAAGAGTATCACAAAAGTATTAATATTATTCCACAGTTCACACTTTTTCGTTTATAGACGATTAAAGTTACGTAAAAATCACAATTTCACTCCCATACATTTAGGAAAAGGGCCCTTATGGCCAATCACAGACAAAACATGTTGATAATTATAATAAGGCACCATATTAACTTAATTTTTTTACTAATCTTGTACCAAAACTGCAATTCGAACAAAAAATGTTATTATAATTTTTCTAAAAATATTGATCGGTAATGAGTAATTTTCACTTAAAGTCAACGTTAATTAATTCTCATAAAGTACCTGCCTAGTGATCCCGAAAGATAACACAATACGTATTGTTCACAGTCCGTTATTACTAAAAAAATATTCATAAATCACGTGAGGACATTTTAGGTGATTTTTGGTCAAAAATCATGGTCAAATATGAAAAATGCGAAAAATTAAACCAGAAACACCGCGTGAAGAGTTCGACATGCAAATTGTCGCGAGTAAGTAGGAAAGAGATGGTAATAGTGGCGGTGTAACGCAAAGGAATGACGCCGTCGAGAGACGTTTTGAAGTCAGTCGAGAAATGTAGTAGGTAAATTAAAATTTAAAACGACCGTAGGTACTGAAGTGCCTAAAGCACTTTTTGTGATTATACCTATGTACAGATATATTTTAGCTTAAACTTGTTTATAATATCAGATATGAGTACCATGGATTTCACGAAAGCTGCCGTGACTGATTAGTGCGTATACCATCAGGGCAGCCGTATACTTGTTTACAACCGCCATAGTTTAAAAAAGGAACAATTGCAAACAAATACTTGTAAACAAATTTAATGATTTTATATATATATGTTGAGCTTTGATGTCATTTTTGTATGCTATTCCCACAAGGGACCTTTTCTACTAAACTTTGAACTCAAATTTAGTAAAGAAAGAATTAACGTACACAGCTGACACCAAGGTACACATGTACTCCTGTTTGTATATTTTACTATTTTATATAAAAAGAAAAAATGATAATTTTGAATGGTTTTACAAAATCGCCAATATCTCCGTAACTAGAAACTGCCATAAGGTACCTTTTCTTATGGACGGTCACATATGTATCTATCTATTATATAATTTATATATATCGTTGCTTGGTACCCACATGACAAGCCTTATTGAGCTTACCGTGGGACTAGGTCGATTTGTGTAAGATGTCCCAAACATTTTATTGCAAGTTTGGGAAAATTAATAAATATCAATATCATACGATAATAGGCATAATGACTGGCAAGTCAAATCAGCAACTTTTTTCGAACTGTCAAAACGATCACCACTATGGAATTTTATATGAAATACTCAAAAGTGACGTCACGTTTGAGTACTGCCAAATGACCTACTCTTTTAAGTTCTTTTCAATTTTAGAAGTTCTGTACAAAAATTACTGTAATCTACATCTTAGTAGGTAATAATTTCTTCGTGTAGTTGTCACCCACCTGTCTCCCCGCATGTAGTGTGGCGACGGCGACGGCGACATGGTACGGCCAGTGCAGCCCCGCAGCCCCGCCGGCGGCCGCGAGACAGCTGGTACTGAGCGCTAGGGCTCCGCTGAGGGCCGGCCAGTGTTGTCACCCACCTGTCTCCCCGCATGTAGTGTGGCGACGGCGACGGCGACATGGTACGGCCAGTGCAGCCCCGCAGCCCCGCCGGCGGCCACGAGACAGCTGGTACTGAGCGCTAGGGCTCCGCTGAGGGCCGGCCAGTGTTGTCACCCACCTGTCTCCCCGCATGTAGTGTGGCGACGGCGACGGCGACATGGTACGGCCAGTGCAGCCCCGCAGCCCCGCCGGCGGCCACGAGACAGCTGGTACTGAGCGCTAGGGCTCCGCTGAGGGCCGGCTTAGTGTTGTGTCCGAACGTGAGCGCGGTCGACTTCATGCCGATACGGGCGTCGTCCATTTTGTCCTGAAATTTAGAAACATTGTCTTAGAAGGCACAGAATACATATTAGTAGAAGTATAGACCATCTCCAAAAACCCGTTTAAAGAAATAATGACTATTGCTACGATACTATTAAGTTCAAATTCCCACCGCGCAACGCTATCGCGTAACTCGTACCTATTCTGAAAAATAATTCCTGAGCATATTTAGAGTATTTAATGTTATATAATTATAATTATATTTGTCAGCCTCCGTAGCCTAGTTGGTAGTGACCCTGCCTACGAAGCTGGAGGTTCCGGGTTCGAATCCCGGCGAGGGCATTCTTTGTGTATTTATTTATCACAAATGTTTGTTCCTTGGTCATGGCTGTCTATGTATTTAAGTATCTATATGTATCTATCTATTATATATATCGTCGCCTGGTACCCACATAACAAGCCTTAATTGAGCTTACCGTGGGACTAGGTCGATTTGTGTAAGATGTCCCAAGATATTTATTTATTTATTTATATAAAATTTCCTGGATTCGACTTGGTTCCAGAGATAATTAACCTTTTTTCGAAATAAGTTTTTCGACGTAACTCGTCATAAAACTTCTTTTTGATTACAATGTTACCACAATGTGTTCTAATATTACCACACCTTTTGCCTGACAATCAAAAAATAAGTACGAGGGACGATCAAAAAGTAATTAGAATCGACATGTCAGAATAACAGAATAATATTTTTTGAACTATGGTAATACAGTACCACTCTTTATAATTAATATAATTAAATAAAATTTTAAAAATATTCATTTGTTTTTTTATAGTTAATAATAAACAACAGTGTCGAGTACTTAACAACATCGGTAAAATAAGTCTAATTTTAAGTACATTTTAAAAGAACTGTAGCTTCTCTTTTTGAGATGGCACCTAAAATATTTTTACCAATAATGAAACCTGAGCTTATATTTATCAACCTAGATATATAATACACATTTGTGCATATCATTAACAAAAATTAGGTATACTTTAAAAAATATATATAAGATTTTGGGTAATGATCTCGACTTCGGAGATTTATAAAAAAATCTGCTATCGTAGATTTTTAATAAATATGCATGACTATACACGGTGGAATTTAATCGGTGAACAGGAACCCATTTTTCTAATTCAGTAATCGATGGCGGTCACGTTTATGTAGTACTTAAGTGGAACCAAGTTTTTTTTTTAGCATAACAATTTTTTATGTTGAAATTAAACTTTAATTAAAACTTATTGTCACCCTACTAATGGTTTAGTCTGAAAAGTTTAATACCTCTTTTCAAACTATCAGCCATGCATCGCTCTTATTTTACATAGGAATAGAGTCTATCGCAAAAATTAATGAGTGGTTATTGCTCATTTATGTTTTAAGTTTCTATGGCTGATAGTTTGAAAAGAGGTATTAGACTTTTCAGACTAAACCATTAGTAGGGTGACAATAAATTATAATTTCAACATAAAAAAAAATTATGCTAAAAAAAACTTGGTTCCACTTAAGTACTACATAAACGTGACCGCCATCGATTACTGAATTAGAAAAATGGATTCCTGTTCACCGATTAAATTCCACCGTGTATAACATGAACATATAAACATTGTTTTTGGTTAATTCGGATTGGTTGCAAGAAATAAAACTGAGAAAAAGAATCTCTAAGATCTGGAGCTTCTGGACGACTTTGGGCTGGCCCGGAACTTCAAATTTCAGAGACTGCTGTAAAAACTTGAGAAATCACAGCCAACAATTATTATTAGCAAATAAAAGGCCAAACATGGTTTATCAAATTTTAATTGTTTACCTTAAAAATAATGCTGTATCAAATTAATGCACAAGAGTTAAAAATGTGTGATGTAGTTGAAACTCCATATTTAGACGAGTTTTTTTTTATTACCAAAAATAATTAAAATAAAAAAATACAATAAAATAAATACTCGGAGAAACTTCAAAATGCCCAATTTTAATAATGAAAGTAGTAGACACTCATATTCATATCCAGTAATACCAATTCTAATTACTTTTTGATCTACCCTCGTATAGACTTGATGAAAAAAGCTGTCCCTATAAAAAATCGTTAAAAAAAATTATTTTAACAAATTGTTGTCATGATAAAAAGTATTGGAAATGTTAAAAAGTATTCAAAAAGTCTAAAAACAAAAGAATTTTTTTTTGTGGAATTTGACATTAGGTCTCATAATATGTTTTGTTTATTTTGATGTCTAGAATCCATAGTTAACCCCTTACCGCATGATTGAAAAATAAATTGTTGAAATTTGAACTCTAATGGCAATCAATAGAGTTCAATTTTATAGCGGTCATATATGGCTTCTATGCGGTAAGGGATTAAAATCTTTCGCAATACTCGCGAGCACCGTGTATAAAATAAAAAAAGAGTGTCTTCAACTAACCTGATGAGCGTATATTGTGTCATACACCACCGTCCACGCCAAAGCCCCGAAGTAGAGAGGTAAGCAGACTGCCGGGTCCACGGAGCCCTGCAGGGCGCTGTAGCCGAGCAAGGCGCCCCAATTGAAAGTCGCCCCGAGGAATATTTGAGGGTAGTTTGTGAAACGCTTCGCTAGAGGGTAGGTTATTACTAGTACTGAAAATAAAGTGATAAAATAATTAAATAACATGACTATCGATTATTAAATTTTATTCAATAAGCTTGCGGTGAATTATAATTAACGTGAGATTGAAACATATTTAAATATTTATCAAACGGGTTACTCACGTAATTTAAGTCGATAATTGCTTGACATGTTTCGATCCATTTAGAGGATCCTCATTATCAAGGATCGGACAAACGCTATCATTTTGAAAATATAACCCTGTTCCTTACAGTAGAGACTCCCTTATCTTATGATGTTAACATATTTTATTTAATAAGATATTTTTATATAACACTATCACAAATTATCTGTTTAAAAGATCCCTCTTAACCTCTTAACAATAGGGTATGGCAGGGCTGGCAAAATGCCACAGGCCCCCGATCCAAGAGGGCCCCGGCCCAAAAGGCCGTGAATTTAAATTTAAAATTAAACTGAGTACAATGTGACGATTTTTACTGATAGGGCCCCATCAAAATAATTTACCACAGGCCCCAGATGGTATAGTTACGCCACTGCACTGGACTGGAATAATGTGAACCGGGCGTATTGATAGGGTTATTCCCACCTGTTACCACCAACTTGACACCAGTGGTAACAACTGGGATTTTTTTTCCACCTGTTACCACCAGAGTACTTGGTGGTAACCACTGGATGCGGGTGGCGCAGGACCGGTCATTGTGGCAATCTTCGGGGGAGGCCTATGTTCAGCAGTGGACGTCTTTCGGCTGATATGATGATGATGATACCACTAAAATATTTGGTGGTAACTACTGGGTGGTACTGGGTGGTAACAGTTGGGAATTTTAATTCCCAGTTGTTCCCAGTGGTAACAGGTGGGAAAAAAATCCCAGTTGTTACCACTGGTGTCAAGTTGGTGGTAACAGGCGGGAATAACCCATACTTACACATGCTACTAGCGCCAAGAGCCACACTGTAACAGTTCAGCTGCAGCAGGACTCCCAACGCCAGAGATAGTTGGACGGCTAAGAAGCTGACAGCCTGCTTGGTTGACACCGCTCCGGACACCAGCGGCCGGTCTTTGGTTCGCTCCACCTGAGGCATCGAAGACCACGCGTCAGACAGGTGTGTGTTGTACAGGTGGTGGGGAATGTAAATGTCGATGGTAATAAAATATTAGTGCATGCACGCTCTAACTACCAGTATAATAAAAAAACGCATTTTTTTATATACTCAGGCCAACCAGATTCAAATTTAGTATAGACACTTTGCTCCTATAGTTTTTAAATTTGCCGCCGATTCTACTGACCAGAGTATAATACCTATATGATCTAGTTAATACATCTTTTCCGCTACAAAAAGCTAATAATAGAAGGCTTCTTTTTAAAAAATAATCTATAGTATGTTAATTATGAAACCTCTTATTTTATAAGCGTTAGGTACAGTCAACTGCAAAGATATGGTTATCAGTGCCAAAAATACTTTATGTAAAATACAACATCGTATTTTTAAATTACTCCATTAACAAAGACTTTTTAAACCACGAAAAAAAGAACCGTTCGTTTGTATGCAGTAAAACTAAAAACCGACCTCTAGTCTCAAGTTTATTAGAAAAAGTGTTTGGGAACTTATTTGTCAAAAGAATAGTGACTAACTTCGTTTGTTACGAATTCGAAAGATACAAAACAAAATCATCTCTATTACACATGCGGGAAATTTTAATTCAACTGTAGGTATACAAATTTAATTCAGCTTCAATGAGATTTTACATTAAAAAACATACCTGCGCATCAATATCTTTATCCCACATATCGTTAATAGTGCACCCCGCGCCCCGCATCAGGCCTGCGCCCACGAGGAACAGCCCGGCCATCTTCAGCGAGGTCTCCAGCGGAACTGTGCCTGGAACTGACCCAAGGGCTATGGACCAGGTGCATGGCCAGTAGAGGAGGTGGACACCTGAAGAAACATAAGACAATTAGTGTGGTAAAATAACAGATCTTGAATTTCTTCTATGAATTCAACATTTTTGATCATGACTAAGTATTAAAAAAAATTGTCGTAAATTCTGCATGGGAACATTACTATGATTATTATGACTTTTGGTTTCCACTATGTCTCATACATACAAGTTATATTATAAAACAGATTTATACAAAAATGTGAGAGAGTGGAAGGACCATTTTTAAGTGGTACCTACCTAGATTTCAGTTACAAACGGAAAGAACCCGAAAAAGTCCACAAGTGAGTTTTAGTGATGCTTGTGCAAAAAAAATAATTGAGGTACAGTGGCGTTCAGAATTGCATGGACGATAAATGAATGAATTCATTCATAAACTGTCCATGCAATTTTGAGCATAACTGTACCTATTTGATATCTATCAAAATAAAATCATTAAATTAAAAAAAATACTTCAAATAATTTCTTCAAGATCCCAGACTGGATGCAATGCAATTACAGGGTTATAAGCATTTGATTAAATAAAAAATAGAGAATCTGTTCACAATGTCTCAGTGATCGAGTAACATACATACAAAGAAAAAAAACAATCAAATTATCATCTTCCTCCTTTTTTGAACTTGTTTAAAAAGGATGGAATGATGATTAAACAAATATCCTGAAAATGTATTATTTTGCAAATTATGTGTTTTAAAGTCTTTAGGAAATGGAAGCTTTTGCTAAAAAGGCCAAATACATACAAATATAATCTATAATAACCTTCTGCCACTGATAGAATGTTGTCTGTTTGGCAGTGGCGTAACAATACCATCTGGGGCCTGTGGCAAATTATTTTGATGGGGCCCTATCAGTAAAAATTGTCACATTGTATTGAGTTTAATTTTAAATTTAAATTCACGGCCTCTTGGGCCTGGGTCCTCTTGGGTTGGGGGCCCGTGGCATTTTGCTAGCCCTGCCAACCTATTGTTACGCCACTGCTGTTTGATGTGTCTAATAAATAAAATAAAAATAATATAGACATGGTCATGTGACGTGAAATTATTGAATCTTGTTATCAACATCGTAATGACGTAATTGCTAAATACGGGTGTCTGATAGACGTAACATCAATTGCAGAGGGTTAATGTAGTCTAAGAAAATATTACCTATAGGTCTGTCCCATCTTGCTAGCTTCACATATGGGTCTATTTTCACTCTCCACAGCTCTATGCCTCTCTTGTCTATACTTAACTTGTCTATTACATTAGTTGTCTCTATCACAGCCTTCTGCCTATGGTCGCTCCGGGTAGAATGAACACGGGCTTGACTTAAATATTTGTACTTATTTACATAAATATTTCCACATAAACAAGATTTTTGTATATTTGCTTGTATCTTTTGTAGTTGTATCAACGATGTGCATAGTTTGTGGTAGTGTCTGTACATGTTTATCATTTGGCTGATTTCGCTGTTCTTACTTTAATATCTGGAAATTAGATAGTTACAAATTATATCTTAAAATTTTAATTGGCTAACAGTTGTTTATCAATGTAAAACCATACAACTGTAGTCCACTACTACAACTATTGTCCACAAGTTCAACTCATAATTAAACATCAATAGAAATATTTTATTTTGGTTTTATCTAAGTTTTTTCTAATATAATAATAATAACACTAAATCGAAGATATTTGACTTAGTTTTGGACCGTATTTGGGAGCTTTTGGACTATAGTTGGGTAGTTTTACGGTACATAGATAATAAGCATTAATAAAATAATAATAATAAATGTATTAAGATGACATAATTCTAACCTATAAGAAAAATATAAGAATAAGCTTAGGTTTTACACTTACCACTGACTTTATATTAAACATACTATGTAGTTACGCGTTGGAAAATTAAAAAAACCCTTTTCACAACAAATTATTTCATGAAAATTTGTTTGTTTTGATTCGATTTTTCAAAGGGATGCACATCAAAATTAATTCCTGTAGTGCAAAAACTATTGAACGCTTAGGAATGTCACCTAAATATAATTAAATATATATTTATTATTTATAAAACATGGGAATCTAATTATCACACATGCAAAATTAATTAAAACATGTCACATGTTTCCAAAATCTCATTCATGTTTTGGCTGTCAAAGACGTCAAAGTCAAAGGTCAATGTCATTTTCGACTTTGACAAGTGTGACATGTTGTGTCACAGGCGCGTTAACATTAAAATAATATAATAATATATTTATGTACCAAATATTTGCAAAATATGATATTCTATTGACCACTGCCGTCTTACATTTTTAATATTTGCCAGCAAACTAATATTCGCCATCTAGTGTTACCTATCAATTTTAAGACTTTTTATAGTGCCATCTATCGATAATATGTAGCAATAATTATAACGGCATCTAGTGTCGAGTAGCAGCGATTGTTAGCTAGTAGCTACAGCTACGAAGTCAATAGAACGAGCAGTTTTCCTCGTACTTCATCATATTTTCAGCAGATGGCGCTTTTTGATAAGAGTATAGATAGATATTGGATAGACTACTAACTTAAGAGTAGGCGTTATTTTAAATTGGCATGAATACAATACAATAATTTTCTTCAATAATTTATTTAGTCTTGTTTTTTAAATACCTGTAAAAGACTAAAGATCATTTTATGCCCTTGCCCATGGGAATAATCATATTGACTTAACTAACCTTCTTCAACGAATTCTATCATAAAATCATTCTGGCCGCATACTTTAAAAATTTACTGAATCTTTCAATCTGACTCACTGACGTGTTTATCTGTTTCGGAATAATAAAAAATGTAAATTATGTCGTGTAAATAAATTAAAATTCCAGTGTAAACACAATATATTATGATTAAAAGACCCAAGCTAGCTGCGTTGCAGAGCCCTGGAGGAGTGGGCTGTTACGCAGGCTTGGTTCTTCAGACGAGAGTACAGAAATAGCCAAAATGACGTTGCTAGACAAGATACCCGATAGCGAATGGTTCTTCTGCTTTCCTATGTACCTGGCGGTTTATTGCATAACAGGGCTTGGTATTGTAAGTTAAATAAAATAAATATTATTGGGAAGAGCCGGGAGGGTAACGAAATAAATACGTGTGTGCTGTGTGCACAAGCCTTAACCTATGAGGGTCGCCGATAACATTCATTATTTCCAGCGCTTCTCTTGAATGTAGTGCAGAGTAGAGTTTCTTCACATGGTCAGTAGGTTCATTTCATAGTAGGACAGCTAACACATTCGTTTATATCCAGAGGTCTAACAAATGTGCGTCATTGTTCGCAATAATAAGGACATGACTCTAAAAATGATTAAGTAATTAATCATTTTCAAAAAATTACCTATTTGACACCGGTAGCTATGAAAACCTTTCTAAATAATCATCTTAAAAAGCTTCGACATAAAATTTCAGAAAATTATTCGTTTAGTTATTCATTTGTTCAACTTTGTAGTCATGTACATATTATTGCGAACAATGTCGCACATTTGTCCGATCTCTGTTTATATCGGAGCCAGATTAAGCAGGCGCGGGGCCCGTAGCACATTTTATAGCGAGGCCCCTGGTTTACTTAGACTCTTATAATTACGAGTACCGTCAAGGTTGAAGTTATAGATGCGTGCAAAGTGCAATAAATATACAATTATCGAATCTTTCGCGCGGGCCCGTTAGCATTTGCTACTTCTGCTGTTAGGTTAATCCGTGTTCATACTTCATGTCATAGCAATCATTGTAAGGAGACCGTAGCGGAATGACATGTTGCCAACAAGAGACTTATGGAGATATTTTTTAGAGTATATAACATAGGAAAGTAAGTTACATACGTAATTAATAACGTACATGAAGGTTTAACTCCACATTCCTAAACGAATCGACACGCGAAGCCGTGAATGTAAATCACACATCACACTCGCGATCGCAGCGTCGCGTCGTGATTCGTGCACGAGTGAGGAGCGAAATTTATAATATACGCCTATATTTTCTTCAATTTAATTTTGAAAATGCCGAATTTTTAAAACGTAATAAATATAAGGGCCTCGGCAAAGAGTACGATTTTGTACCGTTTGGCGTAGAAACTTTAGGTTCTTGGGGCCCCAGCGCACGCAAATTGTTTGCTGAGATCGCGAAACGTCTGGTTGATGTAACTAAAGACCGAAGAGCTGGCGACTTCCTCGCACAACGCATCAGTATTGCGATACAGCGAGGAAATGCCGCCAGCATCCTCGGTACAATGCTACAAGGGCCAATCTTAGATATAGGTTAGGTTAAGTAGATTAGTTAGATTTAATCTATGTACATAAATTGTAGATTTAATTTTAATTTCAGATACACCCGCTGCTATGGATCTCGGTGATGCGTGTGTACCGCAGTGAGCTTTTCGTGTTTATGTATGTGCTCATCATTTTCTGGGCGCTTCTGAGCGTCGCACTGCTTTACGCCATAATAGAGGTGGGTCTGATTGGCGTTGACTCCCTAGTCGATAAACGAGAAAGTATATAAGGTTACATGTTAGCTTCCGTAGCCTAGTTGGTAGTGACCCTGCCTACGAAGCTGGCGGTTCCGGGTTCGAATCCCGGCGAGGGTATTATTTGTGTATTTATTTATCACATTTGGTCATGGTTGTGTATGTATTTAAGTAACTATATGTATCTACATCTACCTATTATATATATATCGTCGTTTGGTACCAAACCAACATACCGTGGAACTAGGTAGATTTGTGTAAGATGTCCCAAGATATTTATCTTTATTATAGATATTTATACATAGACTGAAGAGGGGGTGACATTTGTCAACGAAATTTAAGGACCGTTTTTCAAAAAGCCATTTAATATGGCGTGCGGCTTCCATGTTTTTTTTTAAATCTAAGAACAAATAAATTGTTCTTAGGTTAAATAAAAATGTAAATCTGTTTATTTGTGAGACAAGTGCTTATTTCTATTTATGGTGTGTTATAATTCTAAGTCTAAGGCCTGACCTACTACCGCGAAAATCGAAATTCGTAAATTTCGAGGATATTTGTATGTCACACAAACGAAAGCGTCATTAGAGTGAGCGAGACAAATCCTCGAAAGGACCCCGGGCATAAATAGACCCGAAGTAGAACTAAGTACTACTTTGTTATATGGTACAAAATCGAGCAGAACATGGAAAGGGACCCGGAAACCGTGGTAGCACCCATAGAGTTTTTTGTTCAGGGCACTGAAATCTATAACATATCAAATTTTCAGAAGATTTGACTGAAACCACATTTTCCATACTTTAGGCCCGGGGTCCTTTACGAATTTCGGTTTTCGCGGTAGGGCCGCTGAGTAGACGCTTGAGCGGCGCGGGTAGCGGAGCGTGCGGCGGGGCGTCCATGTTAAACAAATGCAAACGTATTCGCGAGGCCTGAGTGCACGCTGTCGAAAATGTCGTAACCCTAGACGCCGTGTGGTGACGGCAGTAAGAATACATTTGTCACCACCCCAACTCCTCCTGCGGGTGTCGTAAGAGTCGACTAAGGGATTAAAGTGTCACTGACCATTCTACAAGATTGATGATGGGCAGCAGCGTCATCATAGTGGACACATTACTGCGATCGCCAATCCGCTTGCCCAGCGTAGCGATTATGGGCATTTACCTCCTAATGCGTCTATACGCATAGTTAATAGGAGAGGCCTACGTCCAGCAGTGGACTAACATAGGCTGATGATGTGATATAAGCCCTAGTCGAAATCCCTTGGACGCTCGACGCGACGTGCCGCTGCCCGCCACGCCGGACGCTTCGCTCGACGCTCACCACTCAGGCCTTACGGCCCGGCCACGACATTAGTCTAAGGCGACCAGCGGCGAGCGAATCCATGAGTTTTCCGCAAAGCCGGTCGCCTTAGACCGATGTCGTGCGGCGTTACGCTAAGACCATAAATGTGTTTCTCATTAGGAATTCTCGTGTATCTACGTGTTCTGGATCTGGTACACCATCGTGTTTGGGTTCGCGATGGCAGGCCTAATGTTCCTCCTGTTCTGCGGGTTCTGCGTGCTGGGCATGCGCCGCAAGTCCATTGTTGCGTTGATTGCCCTCCTCTATTATTTAGGTAAGTAGACCATAGGGTATTTCACGAGAAAGTATTGTAGAAAACGTGACGCCTATAAAAGCTACACCTTAGAAATACAGTGTCTTATTATCAAACCGCGATTAAAATGGGATTCGAAAGTACTGTTGACACGATAGTGTATAAGTCAATCAAGGATATATTTATAGCTTTTTTCATGTATTCATAGTTTAAGTGCAGAGACTTACAGACAATAGATTAATTAATCATTCACTACATCTGTAATCATATCTTTTCTTAGAAAATGATGTGTCATTTGTTGTGTCAACAGTACTTTCAAAGCCCTTTCTGATTCCGGTTTGATAATACCATGATCCAAGCTTTTAAAAAATTGGACAATAAATACAATAATATTCGGATAGTCCCACAATGTCGTAACAGATGTGCTTACCATAGAAAAAAATAACTGCGAAAGACTCTGGTCGTCACGGGACTCGAACCCGCCTCCTCCGAGTAACCGCCTCAGCGTGCTCCCAATTACACCTAACTTCCTTCGATCACAGCGAATTTATCCAATGGTGTTGTGAATCTAATCACTAGCGACATCTGTACTTAATGTTTCTTAGACACTACAACCTCTCAACAATAATATGCATTACTAATTTACTAGCAATCGTTTTCAAGTATTAACAATTGACAAATATTTAAATTAACTGTACAATTAATCTTATTTCCTTCGAACGATCAATGTAAAGCGTGCATTGCTTAGTTCGAAATTTACGAACTTCGGTGTTCGCGGTAGCAGGCCTTAACCCATAAGTGTGAACCGAAATCATAAGAACCTTCCTCAATCGGGCCTAAAATGCCACGCGAAGTTGCGTTGTGCATGAATCAAGGCCGCTCTGCACTCGCGCGAAAGCGCGAACGCGAGTGTGGACCTTACGCGAGCGCACTGCAGAGTCAAATCATTGTCAAACGGGACGTCTATTAATCTTCAATTCAATCATATATTATAATATGATTCTGTTACATTCCAGTGACCGTGTACTTCGTCGTAATCGTGAACAAGCAGCGGAAGGAGGTGTTCGGCATAAACGCCTCGTGCGGGTCCTGCGCCATCAAGCATATATACCCGTACGCTGCGCACGCGCACGGGAACTGCACTGCGGCGACCCCGTATCATGCGACGCAGCCTACTGTCAAGATGGAGGACATTCACGCGCAGCTGCAGCAGCATAGTAAGTTTTTTTTTGTTGACGCAGTGGAGAATGCATTTACGCATCATCAACACGGGCTGGGGGAACCCACGATGGTATGTGGGGCTCGCTCCTCCAGGGAGAAGAATACCCACTAAACTCCCCTGCGACGTTGCCCTCTCTTCCGTTATGGGGAGCATCTTGGGATCGTGTACATTCTACCACGATGCTCCCCCGAACAGAAATGTTCATGGGGTTCGAACCTCCGCCAGACCGGGGCTTGATACATACAACTGCACGAGCTAAACAACTTGGCCACTGTGACTTAGCATAGTAAGTTAACCTATCGTCAGTAGAATCCAAAATAATCACCAAATTAAAAATTTAAAACAAACAACCAAATGAATGAAAATTACCAAGCGCCATACATGTAACTATAACATTTGAAGAGATCCCTCAATTTCTCCAAGATCCCATCATTAGACCCTAATTTGGTGCCAACATGACCATCTCGGGGTTATATACGTTCGATCACAAAAAAATATTAATATCGGTTCACGATTCTCGGAGATATCGGGTAACTAATATACAACAAAAAAAATCAGTCGAATTGAGAACCTCCTCCTTTTTTAGCTCCAAAAAATAAAATCCTTACAAGAGCATTTCTAAAAAAGTTCAAATCCTTACAATACAAGATCACGTCTTCGATATTCATAAAAATCTGTTGAGTGTTGACTGGTCAAGTCAATGATGCTATGCAAAATGCACGCGATGTCCCAAAATGTCCCAGAAAGTTTGTATGGAAAATTCTTTTTTTGTTACCAGATCCCTATACATTTTTGGTGGATCTTACTCAAGGATCATTGACAGCCTACCAATTAGGTATTATTAATGAAATAAAAACGAAAATTGCTCACAAACGCGACCCTTTTAAGATACATTTAGACAAAACGAGCATTCGCTCATTCTATCCCCCACTCTACGAAATTTGGACGAATCACGATTTGTGTAACAAACGAATTTCGTAAAGTGGGGGATACTACGAACAAATAAAACATGGAAGCCGCACGCCATACTAAATTGCCTATCAAAAACGGGCCTGAATTTTAGTTGACAACTGTCACCCCCTCTTCAATGCATCACGGTAATGAATTTCAATATCAACCTATAAAAACTTAAACCGCCATTTAAAAATAGTTGTGATTGGCCCATCAAAGTTTTGATTGGCTATATTATTCTATAAACGTTTGTCAAAGATGTTGAAGAAGAGCGATATGTCCTGCCCATCTTGAACAACTGGTTTTGGGGGCAATTTTGAGCTAGCGTTAGACGTCCATGTTATATATTATGGTCGCAGGGGGGATAGAATGAGCGAATGTTCGTTTGTTCTAAATGCACCTTTAAACATAGACATAGACATAGACATTATGTTCCAGCTACAGTGGCACCGATCTTGTCTCCTCCGCCACCACCGGAAATGACACCAACACCGATGACGACGACAGCCTTGACCACGGTGGTCACGCAAGCTAGGATTATGATGGTACCAGCTGCTCTTATGTCTAACTGTAAGTAAAAGACATTCTGTTTACTAGTTTAAGAGATCTGCTAATTATTGATGCCGTGCCTATTGGCAGGGTGCAAAGCGGGTGGAGGGGGTAGCCGAAACGATCACCGCGCTCGCTGCGGCTAAAATTGACATTATGGTCGCCGACTTCAGCTGTCTAATCCATACTGCAGCAAATATTTTCTCATCGTTTTCAGATAAATATTTAATATGGGCCTAGTAAGGTGTGTTATTGTTAATTGCAATAACACCAAGAAGAACAGTGACTGTAAATTTTACCGATTTCCAAGACCATTTCATCGAACATTGATGAAGTATATAAGTGCTGCAATGTGCTTGCATTTCCCACTCTTATTATAAACGCAGTCGCACGATAGGTACACTCTCTACATGAGAATTGGTGTTTAGCTGTAAGTAAATTTATTTGTTAGAGAATAGAAAAAACTTTTATTGAACGGTATCGAAACACAAAAATCGGCTTACATAATACTTACAAACAAAGTTGTCTTGTACGCCGTTGCTGTCACTGAAGCTTGGCGAACCACTCGGGATTTGATAATACGGGACATGTCTTCTTGGCGAATATCTTCAACCTTGAGAACATGCCCAGCTTGCACCAATTTCATCCCTTTATTCATCGTCTCCGGTTGGAAAACGATGTCGTGCGTGATGGCACGAAACCCCGTTTTAGTTGAGTAGGCTCATTTCTAACTGAAAACAACAATATTAATGTTATTAGCAATAATGTTACTGACTGCAATTGTCCAAAATTGCCTTATATATTAAAATAACACAAAATTTAATTAATATTTTTCAAAATATCTACTTACTTCCCGCTTGAAAGCGGCGACTATAATGTCTAAAATGGCCACCTGTCAATGGCGCTGTCATCGCGCACGGTGCCAACCTTGATCCCTATCAGATGTCAGTTCAATACATTACTTGTCAAGACGCGATATTGTTGACAGATAATGTATGGAACTGACAGCTGTCATAGGGATCAAGGTTCCCCGAGTTGGCTATAGTAGAAGTTTTAGGGGTGGTAACTACCGAAACAGCTAGAGTTGAAATATCAAACAATAGACACTCAAATTGATTCTAATTGAATTTGTTAGTTATGCGGTATTGCAATCCCCGACGATATATCAGCATACGTACGCGTGTAGTCTATTGGAAACCGCACGCGCTCGCACGCTCACCTATGCGTCTCATACTCAACTCGTTGATCTGAGTAGGTACTAAATGGCCAATTCCAATAGACACAGTGCGTTTCCTACGGTTTGGCCCTACTGCGAACTACGAAATTCGCAAATTTTGAGTGTTCTTTGTTACTCAAATGACGCCTTCGTTGGAGTGACAGAGACAAAATTCCCGAAATTTACGAACTTCGGTGTTCGCGGTAGCAGGCCTTAAACCATATGAACCGAAATCGTAAGAACCTTCCTCACTCGGGCCTAAAACGCGGCGCGAAGTTGCGTTGCGCATGAATCAAGGCCGCCCTGCACTCGCGCGAAGGCGCGAACGCGAGTGTGAACCTTACGCGAGCTCACTGCAGAGTCTAATCAACACATGGCCTTTAGGAGCACCACGGCGCGTAGCCAAGATGCCAATCTCTAACGCTCAATCGTCAATCGCGAATGAAACACTACTGCCTTTTTCGCAGTAATAGAAAGAGGGACAGAAAGAGAAAGCTACGAAACGCTACTAAGCGTTGGCGAGTCGCAACTTGGCTAAGCACTCAGATAATTTGATGGCTATTAGAAAGAAAAGAAAGAAAGAAAAAACATATATTGCAGAACTACAACTACACACAGAACAATAAGATACATTCTTACATCTACAGAGACAAAATACAGATACAATTAAAAATACAGACGCTAAAGAAAAACAAAAAGGTGAGAAAAGTGTGTTGCTGTAGGAGCTGCAATTGGGTACCACTCAGTATATGCTCTGACATCTGATGCGCTGGTCTTCCGTGGAACCCATATACAACTGCGAACCACCAATATGACACTAGCCCTGTCAAGAATAGACCTAACTCTTTTTAACTTACTTACTTACTTACTTACTCACTGGCGCACCGACCCAAAGCGAGTCCTGGCCTCCGACACGAGTTGTCGCCACCGGTCCCGATCTTGCGCTGCTTCCCTCCAATCTGTTTCCGTCAGCTCGCGCAAGTCCAACTCGACGACGTCGCTCCACCGGTACCTGGGACGCCCGACAGGTCTTCGCCCTAGTGGACGACCCAAGTATGCACGTTTAGCACCCCGATCTTCCTCCATCCTTATGACGTGACCCAGCCAGCGGAGACGATGGGCTTTGGTTTGGCCAATTATATCGGGCTCGGGTATAAGATCTCTGATCTCGGCGTTTTTCCGGATTCTGAAGCTTCCGTCCTCTCTTCTCACCGGGCCCAAAATCTTGCGAAGGACCTTCCGCTCCGCCACTTGTATTTTATGTTCTTCTTTAAGTGTTAGTGTCCAAGTCTCGCATCCATACATAAGTATCGGCCTTATGACTGTCTTGTAAATGCGTAGCTTGGTGTTTCGGCTTAGGATCTTGGACACTAACACTTTATGGAGGGCGGCACTGCACCGCAGCGTATTTTGGACGCGGATGTCTATCTCCTCATCTCGAGAACCGGTGTCTGTGATGACGCAGCCCAAGTATTTAAATTTGGCCACCCCTTTGTACACTATACCTCCAGCATGAAGGTCCTCCCTTTTGACGCGTGCGTTTTTATAGCGTTTCATGTGGAGGTATTCTGACTTCTCATGGCTAATGGCTATAACTCTTTTTAAACCCAACCTAATAAAGTTTGTTTAACCGTGGCATGTCATTGGACACTTCGAGGACTTGTCTCTGTCACTCTGATGACACCCTTGCTGGAGCAACAGAGGCAAGTCCTCAAAGTTTACGGACAGACCGGCTTAATTCTGTCATGAATCTTTTCAGCGCCAACAGCAGCATACGATCTATCGACGCCTGCCAAGCAGGATCCTCATTGGAATCCACCAGTCGAGGAGCAGACCAGCGTGATCCCCACGACCACGAGCGACCGGAACGCAGCTATAGCTAGGTACCAGCGGCTCTACCGTGAACTTCGAAATCCGCAAATTTCGAGGATCTGTCTCACTTAATCTAATGGTGCCTTCGTTGGAGTGACAGAGAGAAAAATCCTCGAAATTCACGCGGTAGAAGGCCATCAGTAACTTACTAATTTACCAAAATCTTCCACTTGAATCACTCTGCCTAAAACGCATTAAAATCCTTGGTGTGATTTTAAAATGTAAGCACACTTAGACAGAAGACTGGAAAGAAAGGACAAGCCTTTTTGAATCCACTGCTGGACATAGGCCTCTCCTATTGCCTATGCATCGGGATGCATTAGGAGGTAATGCCCACAATCGCAACGCTGAGCAAGCGGGTTGGCGACCGCAATGGTGTGTCCACTACAATCTCGGTGTTGCCCATCATCAGTCTTCGATAACAGAATCAGTGGTACCTCAATCTCTTAGTCGACCCTTACGACAGCCATCTATCTATCTATTATATATATCGTCGCTTAGTACCTACATCATAAGCCTTAATTTAGCTTACCGTGGGACTAGGTGGATCTGTGTAAGATGTCCCAAGATATTTATTTATTAGTAGTGGTATTAAGGCGCTATTTGACCTAGACGAAAAGGGTCGAAAGGTCAATTGAATTTCAGAATTGACTCCAGGTTATCAGAACTGCTGGTCAGCAGCAACGAGTGCCGCAAGCCCAGGAAACCAGCTCACGGCCGGTTCCACTGGATGGGCCGCCGGGGTCCCATGCTGAAGCTGACTCTGCAGTGCGACCCTGGATACAGGGAGAACTCGGTGTCCACGCAGTGCAAGTATAACTGGTGGGACAGGCCTATACCGGCATGTAGGAGTAAGTATATTTTACGGATAATGTGTAATAACTCATTTCTAATATGACTACAAATTCAATGCAGAGATCTAGATAATTCATCTAAAATAATTTTGTAGACGACATGGTGGCGTAGTCATTGTGTTGCGAGCCCCAAACGACATTACAGACAGTTGAGACAGAAACGGACAATGAGTCTGAGGAAGAAGTAGAATGAATGGCAACCGAAAAACCAGATCGAAGATAACGACAACATCCCAAGAAGGGCCCCCACCGTTGCGACGTGCATCATCACATCAACGCTCTCCCTCAACGACATAACCCTTCCACCTATTTTCCTATATCGGCTTAAGGCTGCATAGTCGGTCGATTCTAAACTTCCTACCCATCCCGGAGCGTGTCTACCCCTAAAAAAACCGCGTGCCCCCTGGTATGCCGGCTTGTCCGGAGCAGGCTTGTTCCTGGCTGGGTGTGGTGCCTATGTTCATGTTCATGTTCATGTATATTAACTAATTTTAACTTCATTCCGACGTTTCGAACACTTTACAGGGTTCGTGGTAACGACCGAACCACGAATGTTTATTTAGTTTTATATCAAATAATTTTTTATTAAATATTAACCACTGAATGCTAAGACCGAGTGGTACAGGCATCAGCCGCGAAAGCCGAGTACGTGGGTTCGATACCGACCTCGGACGTTGGTGATATTGGTCTTCTTTTTGGTTTAACATGTCTAATATTTACAGTTCTGTCAATTATTTTTAAACTTACAGAACGTAAGTCCCCAGGCCCCCTCCCGTACCCAGGCGGGGGCTGCATCATGCCCGGCTACCCCACGCACGGGGAGTACCACGTCGCTGACCACGCTCGCGCGCGACCTGGCGATCACATTGTTGGCGACAATGTGATACTGCTCGTGACTTGCGATGAGCCGTACCGCGCTGTGGATCCTTATGTGATTTGTGTTGAAGGACACTGGAGGCACGCGCCTCCTAGCTGTCAAAGTGAGTGAGATATACTACTTACACATAATTAACGGTATTATTTAAACTGCCGCTCCCACAGTCAAAGTCCAGGCGCGGATCCAAGGCGGGGCAATGGGGGTACTTGCCCCTCTTGCCACCCCCTTGACATAGGATCTAGCTGTGATTTAACTTCGATAGAAAATGCCCCCCTCTGAACGAAATCCTGGATCTGCGCCTGAGTCATACAGTTGCAACAGTTTTGTGGGACGATAATGTAAAGATTGTAATGAAAATTGTGTCAAATAATTCAATAAATTATAATAATACTAGACACAACGTTTATACGCATAGTTAATAGGAGAGGCCTACGTCCAGCAGTGGACTATCATAGGCTGATGATGATGATGATAAATACTAGACACAAGGGTCACTCATGAGCTGATCTTTTGCTAGAGCTAGAAAGGGGTCATGGTCAACGTGACCCCTTCAAGTTTCGGCTCGGCACAATCGTTTTAATAAGAATTAGATAGTAAACGAAAGCTCGCCCTAAGAAACACAATGTACATTCAATGTTGAATGGGAAATATTAACTTAAGAAAACATTTTTTCCCCTCACTAGCTCGTAAAGCGCTCGTTTATCCTTTAATACGAGCGGGTAAAAACGCTTTTTACACGCTTGTGAATAAAGTAATTTGACATTTCTCTAATTCCTATAGCCCCCTACTGCCTAGTATAAGTGGATCTGTATGACCGTAGTAAACATGCGCAATCGGAGCTCACATGTTAAATTGGTCGTTTCTCATGTGACTTTGTAAGCCATTGGCAATATTTATGTTCCATAAGTAACTCTATTCTACGATACGTTTCGACATTGAGTTTTAAATAGTTTCTTTAAGTTAATTTATATTTGGATGAGATTTGTAATCATATTTCCTCGCGATAGTGAGGGGAAAAAAGTTGTATTACACTTGGCGGCAAAGTTTGTTTAACTCTCGTGCCTTGAGACCTTCGCAATGCTCAAGATTCCAGTTTTTGAACCACTCGCTACGCTCGTGGCTCAATTTTGGAATCTTTCGCTACCTCAGGTCTCAATATTGGCACGACAGTTAAACAACAACTTTGCCCCCTTGTATAATAAATAACTATTTTCAATTACAGGGCATTGCAAGCTAGTATACGACCCGACCGTCGACTACAAGTGCCTCAAAGCGTTCAAGGACGAGTTTCTCGCGTGTGGCACTTGGCAGCCCGAGGGGACCATAGTGGCGGCGGCCTGCAAGCCTGGCCATGCGCACCGAGGGCCCTTCCGCTACATGAAGTGTCGGGGCGAGTCCTGGGACCACGTCGTCACGTGTCAACCGAATGCTAATTTCACGAGATAACGCCCAGTTTACGTATGCGCGGCGCTTTCGCGTATTCAGGGCCCTCCTCACTAATGCGGTCCGATGCCGCGAGCTCGAGTGTGGCGTTTATTCGCGCGGACTCCACGCGGCGGTTATGGTTTCACGCTAGAGTGAGGAAGTCCTTTTGGGTCTGTCATCATTCCCTCGTGACGTAATCATCTTTTTCAGTAGGTACTGCGGTGTTATGGAAAGGAATAAAGTTATGTCTCCCAAGATAAGCCTTAACCCCTCGTCTGTGTTTGATAAGGAACCATCATCATCATCATCCACTGTACCTGACATTAGCAACCACAGCCGAAGGGCTAACCTTTTATATGTTTTGTTTTTGGTTTTCACATCGGTCCTGTAATACGTTAATAAACATGTCAAGTTTACATTTCTTGATGAGTATTCTTTTATTTTAGTAAAATTTAACCCTTAAATGGGTATTGGCAACATATTTGCCGTCATATAAAAAACAAAACAAAATCAATTTACAAATGCGTAAGGTTCAAAATTGAATGCTTTCACAGAGGTGTAAAATGGTCAAAGGGTTAAGTAATACCATATCATTATTATATAATTATTAAAGCCTATATAGTGTCCCACTGCTGGGCAAAGGCCTCCCCCCTAAGTCTCCAATCGTCCCGGTTTTGAGCAATCAGTGGCCAGCCGTTGAGATGCGCGTCCAGGTCGTCTCTCCACCTCCTCCTGGGTCTGCCAGCTGCTCGCCTGTCTAGTGGCACCCATTCCGTGGCTATTTTAGCCCACCTATCTGGGTGCATGCGGCAGACATGGCCAGCCCAGTCCCATTTAAGCTTGGCGGTCTTGACTCCAACATCAGCAATACGGGTTTTGGAGCGCAGCGTGGTGTTTCTGATTCGGTCTATCCGTTTGACTCCTAGCATGCTGCGCTCCATCGCTCTCTGGCAAACCTTTGACTTGGTCTTTCGCCTCGGTAAGTGACCAAGTTTGAGCACCGTAGGTTAGGACAGGCAGAATGCACATGTCGACGAGTTTCCGCTTCAGAGTCAAAGGAAGATCACCCTTCATTAACCCCTTCATGGACTAATAGCTTCCTCATGCATTTTAGATTCGCCTTTCGACTTCTCTATCCTGTCTACGGCTGAAGGAAACTATTTGGCCCAAATACGGGTACTCGTCGACATTGTGGATTACTTGTCCATCTACCTCGACCCTACTTTCCGTGCTGTTGGTCATTATCTCATTATCTGCGTCTTTGTCCTGTTCATTGTAAGACCAACTTGAAGGCTTGCCGAACTGAGGTCTTGAAGCATGGTTTGCATAATATCATAGTACCATATCATAATAATAATTATAAAGAAAGAATGGTTAAAGCATTTCTTGCCGGTTAGTACAAAGACTCTTCTTATTCAAGCTCTTGTGCTCCCAGTCTTCGACTATGGTGATGTTTGCCAAACCAACGTCTCACAAGCGCTCCTGGACCGGTTGGATAGGCTTCTGAATAACTGCATTAGATTTATTTTCGGCCTCCGCAAGTACGATCATGTTTCTGATTTTCGTCGAAAACTTAACTGGCTGCGGATACGAGAACGCAGGTGTCTCAGAGTTCTGTGTTTGCTTTTCAATTTGTTACATGATCCAGCTGCACCTGAGTACCTGCGGTCTAAATTTAAATTCGTCTCGGCACAACCAGGCCGTTAACTCCGCTCCTCCCGTAAGCTCTTGCTATCGATTCCCCTTTACCGTTCTGGCTCTATGACGAATTCCTTCAGCTTACGTGCCATTCGTCTCTGGAATTCCCTCCCTCTTGATATACGTCAGGCTCCTACAAAATTCACTTTCAAACACAAGTTGCGCAGACATCTTTTGGAAAAGTCCTGCTCTTAACTCAATTAGTCGCATAGTTATATAGGCAGATAATATAGTGTAAGTATGTATGTGGTATATTTATTTTGTGTTTATATGTAGTAGTATCTTATAGATGTATATGTATATATATATATTTGTGTTATTATTAACTTTAAGTAGATATAGATCCATTAAATTGACACATGCACCTATTTTCGATCTCTGTTTGGCTCCAAGGTTGACTGGTAGAGAATGCCCTATGGCATTAAGTTCGCCTTTTGTACTATTTATTTGTGCAATAAAGTTTAAATAAATAAATAAAATAAATACTATGATGATTGATGACGGACATTGCGCGTTCTCGATTAAATCGTTACGCGCTTGAGGCGACTAGGTAAGAATGAGATCTTTGGGAATTGGAAACGTTTTCGTGGACTCACAAAACGATGAAATCCCTATGTGTTCGCCTCTTTCTTTTGTCCCTTTTCGCATGGCATGTGTGATTAAGACATGATTAAGACTGTGTATGTATATAGTATGAAGGTTGTGATCAAATTGTGCCATTTGTGGCAGTATTTGGCAGCTGCCAAGCAAATTGACAGAAATTCGACGTTTTCATCCGGAATTCCGTATAATCTGTAGTTTGAAGCTATTTGGCTATTTCTGAACGCACCCTATTCGTAATCAATAAATCATTACACCACACGTCAATGGAATAATGACAGCTGTCACTGTCAACCGAACTATTTTAGTTTACCCCATTTTTCGTCTAATACGAAAATTTAAATTTAACTATTTATCGTTAAAATTGTAACAATCTTCATTCAAGAACAGAACTCAAGTATTCCAGAAATATTCAATCTTCGACAATGTACTTGTAAGTGATACCTCAATTTAGAAAGTTACCGCCCGCGTATTTTGTTGTTTTCTTTATTTTAATTATTACTTAGTATCAAATAAGTACTTATTCATTACTTTGCTGTTCAGCCTTCGCGTTAAAGTCCTTTGTATTGTTTAGTGTCTAATAGAAAAATGACTAACACTATAATATAAAGTTTCGAAACAGCCTCAGCTCAGCCCCGTAAGCCCCGTTGCGAATTTATAAAACTATAAGCTAATTATAAATTTATTGCAGCAGAAATATCAGTTAAACTCATGAGTCTGTGACATAATATATTACAACATGATTACAACTAAAATTACAAGCGTCAAGTCTGATTCTGTTAACCTTTAACCCTCTGATGCATACAAATGCAATATGGCCATCATTGTTTTTGAACTCTATTGACTGCTATTAGGGTTCAAATTTGAAATGTGTGTTTGCCTGTCGTGCATTAGTTAGAGGTTTACATTGGTAATTAAAAAGGAGTGTCATGGAGACTAGATTTAAAGAATATATAACTTTTAATAATGTGTCGAAGAATATGCGCCTTGTAAGGTTTATAACTTTAATTAAGGTACATTGCCAAATTAAGGGGACAGAAAAAAAAGAAACATTGATTTATAATATTGGATATAATTTGTTATGCAATAGATCGTTGGAATATTTTCGTAGAAACACGAAACAAAGAAAACCCTATGCGATCGCCTCTTGCTTTTAACCCTCCCCGCATCGCATGTGCGATAAAGACTGAAGAGCGAAGGCTGTCATTCGGAATTCCGTTCAATCGGAAGTTTGCAGCTATGTGGTTATTTCTGAACGCGCCCTAAACGTAATCAATAAATCATCACGCCACACGTCAGTGAATTAATGACAGCTGTCACTGTCAACCAAACTGTTTAGTTTACCTCACAGACTACTAAGAAGAAGAAGATACTACTACGTATTACGTATGTTTACCTCATGTTTCGTCTAATACAAGAATTTAAATGTAACAATTCATCGTTAAAATTGTAAATATTGTAACAAACGTCATTTAAGAACAGAACTCCGCAAGTATCCAAGAAACAATCAATTTTCGACAATGTACTGGTAAGTGACTTCTAAATTTAGAAAGTTCATGTTCCCGCGCGAGATTTTTTTTTGTAAAACAACTTCGTAATAAATATTTATTATAAAACTGCCTGAGCGAATAATAACTGCTAACAAATTTAAAGTCTTTTGTATTGTTTATTATCTAATAGAAAGAATTACTAACACCATATAAAGTTTCGAAATAGCTTCAGCCTCGTTACGAAATAATTCTATGAGCTAATAGTCAATTTATTGGCGCAAACGTACTAGTAAAACCCATGGGTCTATTATACAGTAAATTACAACTAAAATGACTAGTGGAAGACTCTTTCTGTTAACCCTATGGGTCATGGAACTCATGGAAGCCTAAGGTTTCCTCTGCCTTAGATAGAGCAAAAAAATCTTTAAAAAATATGTGTTCTTATAGTGGGTCGAAAAATATGTGCCTTATATGCTACGAACAAATAAAACATGGAAGCCGCACGCCATACTAAATTGCCTTTCAAAAACGGTCCTGAATTTTAGTTGACAAGTGTCACCCCCTCTTCAATGCATCACGGCAATGAATTTCAATAAAAACAAACCTATAAAAACTTAAGCCGCCATTTAAAAATAGTTGTGATTGGTCCATCAAAGTTTTCATTGGCAATATTCTATAAACATTTGTCAAAGATGTTGCGCCGAAATATGCACGGTGTTAAGAAAAGCGCTATGTCCTGCCCATCTTGGCCAATGGAACAATTGTTTTTGGTGGCATTTTTGAGCTGGCATTAGACATCCATGTTATATATGGTTGCAGCTTATATGAGTTATAAGGAAAGTCTAAACTTTACCTGAACTACCCTTCACTTTCCTTAAATTATAAATTAAAGAACAATAACATACAAGGTAAAAGCTAGGTTTTGAAAAATCCTTCAGCATTTTGCACTTTACACATGTCATTGTCAGATTTAGGTCATTGTCTTTTTGGTGGACATACTTAGGTATGTCCACCAAACCATCACTTGTACTTTAGAGTTAAGGAATTCCTGAACTAATTTTGGGATAAAACAATTGACGGTACAACTAGTTCCCTGGTCTACAGCCCTATGCAATAAAATCATAACAAAGATTTATACAAGCTGTTAACTTTTGACCACCCAATGGACAACTTTTGTTTTTCCGATTGAAAATAACCCACATTGATGTCATCAAATGATGTGCGTATTAATTAGATTTCTATGGGATTGCAGTACAATATATAGTTTCGCCACATCCGTCTGTCCATCTGGGGATGATTTTTTTTGTTTTGTTATAATACTGAAGTGTGGAGTATTGTCAAATAGTTCTTCGAAAAAGAATAAAGGTCCCAAAAGATAGTTTTCTAATATCAATATTTTCAGAGATAACCGCTCCAAGTATTTTTTTAATTTGAGCAAATAAATGGTGGTTGGCTGAGAAGGTCATTCATAGATAATGATTTAACTTGAAAATAAAAGAGAAACTACAAAAAACATGATTTAGTGATAATGTTGATGGATGTGTCATGAATTGATGAATGTCTATTGTGAGTAATCATTAACCACAGTACCTACAAGATACTAAGTATATAATACTGAGTTACTGAGTACCAATTGTGTAATATGTACATAACAAGTCAAATCATGTTTGCTATGATAATTTTCCCTAAACCAATAATATAATATAGTTATTAACTTATACAATAATATATATAGTTATAAACCATATAAAATGTCGTTATCGATCAGTCACAATCACAATGTATGAAAAAGACAATTTTTTAGATTTCATGATTGGCCCCGTAATAAAAGTTGTTCAGTTGGTATAGCCTACTAAATCACCCTGTTCAAGGATTTCAGTGGGTGGTATAACACCCTGTATAGAAATGTATCTTAATATTCTATGTTATTGCATT
Source organism: Thaumatotibia leucotreta (assembly GCA_025490895.1). NCBI lineage: Eukaryota > Metazoa > Arthropoda > Insecta > Lepidoptera > Tortricidae > Thaumatotibia > Thaumatotibia leucotreta. Next base: position 85,300 of record JALPQI010000827.1, on the reverse strand, counting down.
TGTGGAATAAATGTGTTTTCTTTCTTTCTTTCGAATTTTGTGATTATTAACAATCTCTTTTTTCTTCCAAATTTGTTATTAGAGTGAAAATTCTTTTCGTTGTCTTATTTTGTGTCCCTTAAACACGTCACACAGTGGTGATTTTTTTATGAGATGATGTATTGTTTTCAATTTCTGATGTATGAAAAATCTAGTGTGAAATAGACATACAAGTGCACCGGATTTTTTTTATGTACTAAGTCAAAACAGCAACTAAAAGCGTGACAGAGTCGTATGAAACAAGACAACGAAAGAATTTTGACCCATTATTAACAATCGTGATCACAGATGTCATATATACCATAGATCAAGCAAACCGAGCAAACGTATCTACTTAGCGTGTCAAATGAACTCAGTAAAATCCACTGAGTTGTCCGTCTTTAATCGCAGCTTGCAGCTTTCGGGCGTCAAATTTTGTAAGTTGAAGTGAACAAAAACGTTAATAATGCCTCCTTAAGTAGGTAATATTAATTGCAACAACACAAAAAAATATGAATACTCAAGGGCCTGAGACATATTTAAAATCATAGGTAAGTAACAACTTCAGTACAAAATCTGACACGCTCGGCCGTCATACAAATTAATGAACTTGTTTCTTCTATCCAAATCTAATTCTGTGATCGTGATCACCCAACAGCTCAAAAGCAGACCCGAAGCCCGAGCAAGTGATGACGTGTCCGTACAACAAGTCGCACCAGGTGGCGCACTACCGGATGCACATCCATCTGCAGAAGTGCCGCAAGCAGTACCCCAAGTGCGCCAAGACCACGTGCCCGATAAACGCGACGCACGTCGTCAACGACGCGGAGCTAGACGTGAGTGCTTCTACTCTCACTGATGTTGCGAGAGATGTCAACAAATCTATTCTAAATGTCTTTAAATTGTATTCGTTCTCGTTAAATAGTGATACATCTTACCACATTATACTAAACTATGAAAACAATAGAGTACCTAAATAAATAATATTATACGACAATCTGACACAAATCAACGGATCAACCTACTTCCACAGTAAGTTCAATTGATGCTTGTATTGTGTGACAGACACACGCTCGCGGACTTCTTTTTAGGGTTCCGTAGCCAAAATGGCAAAAACGGAACCCTTATAGATTCGTCATGTCCGTCTGTCCGTCTGTCACAGCCAATTTACTCGGAAACTATAAATGCTACAGTAACGAAATTTGGTAAGGATATGTGTTGTATGAACCGCTACAGGAATGTGATACTAAATTGTAAAAAAAACCATTGGGGTGGGGGCCCTCCATACATGTAACTGAGGGATAGAATTTTTTTTTAGTTGTACATAAGCGTGTGGGGTATTAATAGAAAGGTCTTTGAAAATGACATGAAGGTTTATACATTACATTTTTATTTAAGCAAATCGTTTTCGAGATATCAGGTCTCAAAGTCTGAAAAATGTGTCCCCCCCCCTCTATTTTTTAAACTACGCGATATAAAATTCTGAAAAAAAATATATGTTATGCACATTAATAAACTCTATCAACGATTTTTGGTTTGATAAAATTATCTCCTATAGTTTTTGAGGTAGGCTGATTTAACTGTATTTTTTTAATAATAAATTGATAATGGTACGGAACCCTTTGCGCGCGAGCGCCGCCGCCACTTGGCCGGTTTTTTTAATTCAGCGCTAAGTTAAGCGTCCGTGTAAGATAGCATAGGCAAGGCCCTAATGACGTCTTCGTAGGTGTGACAGAAATCCCCGAAACTTGCGAACTTCGGAGTTCGCGGTTTGCCTCCACTACACGTCTGCGGATGGGTCCGCGGACGTCATCGCCGGATGCATCCGCGGACGTGTAGAGGGGGTGATTTGGTCACATGCTTCCTGCTTGTACAGATCCGTTTGTTGTCGGTTTTGTGGCCCGAATCAAAGGGCTCTAGGGCGAGCGTCCGGCATCGCGACCACACGTCCGACGCGCCGTCAGTCGGCAGCCGTTTACCAATGCGAATGCATGCCTGCAAATTCCTGGTTTACCACCAAAAAAATAGGCAGTAGGTGCCTCCAGTCCAGTCTGATGACTTCAGACCGTTGTTCTAGTTCCACGTGGCATCGTGCCCGGACCGAGCCCTGTTCGACACGCAGAAGTACGTGGTGGAAGATGAGGTGCCGCAGCGGCAGTTGCCCCCGGTCCCCGTCGTTGATTGCGAGGAGAACTGGGAACTGGTGAGTTTAGAATAGATGAATGAGGGTTTTCTGAAATGACGTTCACCAGGGCGGCAGCACTTAGGCGTCAGGTCCAGAAACTTGTCTAAATTCTCAGAGCGCCTATAGTTTCATGTTTAAATGTTTTCTATGAGTTAATAAACATATATAAAAAAATAAAAATATATTCTAGTTAGTTTTTCTTTGGGGCTAGATAATTCTGTTTCTTAGCGGGACCTTACGGCTAAGTGGCGCCAACTAGTGGCATACGTTTTCGAAAAAACCCTCATTGGCTGGTTTCCAAAGGTATGAATATTATATTTGGACGTATTTATGCAAAAAGGAACCAACCCACAAGAATATTTAGTTCTAATTAATACCTAAACTCAAAACAAAAAGTAAATTTTTACAATTACAAATTAGTGTAGATTGGTTATTTTTTGCATAAATATGTCAATTTTTCCCTGATAGCCGTCGTCTTAAGGTTCAAGAAAATGTGGCTCTTATTTTTATTTCCTGTAAATTGTTTTTTCTTTATATTTCATTGTACTTATTGCGGACGAAAGAATTAGGCTCTGTTCATCCTTAAAACTGCACAAATGACATGTCGCTCACTTAAATAAATATTGTTAACAAATTATAGGACATAAAAATAAAAGAGCCGCATTTTCTTGAACCTTAAGACGATGGCTATCAGGGAAAAATATAATATCCATACCTTCAGAAAACTTTACATAGCCAATTAATGAAAATTTAGAATTCCATTAGTGATGTGGTTAGTGTTGTTACAGGTTGACAAGGGATTCAATAACATTCACGAGCCAATTATCAATACATATTTATTAACTAAAACTAAAACTATGCTAGTGTGGGCGCCAGGAAGGTTTCCGTCAGATGGAAGACTCGGCACACTTCCAAGCCGTAACCCGATGAGTACAGTCAGTACGTAGATATAGCTCAGTCGAAGGGCTTACAATCATTAACTGCCTCACACCGAAAAGGGCATGTCCTTAAGCTAAAACAAATACGTACCCAATCAATTTTACACATTGATTCAAAAATAAAAAGCTAACGGTCATTTGACATAACTGTGAATTTCCTTAAGGCTAACGACTTACCCCTTTGCTTTGTTGTATCGGCACTCACAATTTACACATTGAAATATTACTTCCACAAAACAGAAATATGTCCAGACTATATTATAAATATCGCAACTTAATTTCCGAATAATTTCTATGACATTTGCACCTTGAGATACGTGCACATCCACCTCGGTGGCCGTTGTCTCTCACCGTCCTCGTTTATTTTTATTTTTCTTGAATTGACCGCAAATAGTTCCGATAAATATTAACAAAGAGTATTTAAAACTACCTTTTAAAACCTACAAATAAATAAAGAAAAAGTTAAGCCCGCTGGGATTTGAACCACCGACCTCCTGCTTGATAGTCCAATTAACAAGCCACTGGACCAACCGAGCGCTTAGAGACCCGACGCAAATAGGTGATCAGTTGCTAAAATTTATAACATTGCACTAAACTGAACCTTAAAACAATTACTGTAGGTCTATTGTTGCTTGCAGAATTTAATAATGTTCTGGCGTAGTAACAGACATAACATGCCCCATCCCTCAGAAAAAAATAAATAAACTCAATTTATTTATTTTTTATGTAGTATGGCTTTAAATCCTTAATATGCCATACACCAATATTCTTGCCCTGAGCATTATTGAACCTGAAAACAATATTCGAAAGTTTTTCTACTACAATAGCCCTTTCAAATTTTGGAGCCAGCTTTGCCATAAACTTGCAACTTGCTTTAGATAAGTATTTCGTTCTTCTCCAGACTATATCGCCCACCTGAAAGGTTGCAGATCTCGTTCTTTGGTTGTAACGATGACTACCCTTCTGGTGCGCTTTTTTTATTTTATCCTGCACTTCCTTGAAGATAGTCACTCTTTCCTTAAGACTTTCAAGATATGAACCTGTGTTTAAACCAACTCTATCTGATGGGATAACTAGTGAATGAACTGTATGCGGTATGCGATTTGAGATTGTAGTTTCCCTACCATAAAATAGATACGACGGCGTATGTCCCGTAGTCTCATGAACTGCCGTTCTAATTGCGTGGCCTATCTCATCTAAGTTGTTATCCCATTCATTATGCTTTCTAGAGGTAATGTAAGTAGAAATCATAGTTCCGACTACTCTATTTACCCTCTCAGTCGGATTGCTTTGAGGATGATAATGAGGGGTATATCTAATTTCAACACCGTATTTTGAGGCTAGTGACTTGAATAATAGCGATTCGAACTGTTTCCCATTATCACAAACTATTACTCTTGGAGCACCAAATAATAAAAACTGTCTTTCCAAGATCTCGCACATCTTGTCAGCCTTACCCGTCCGCAGAGGAAATAAGATTATGAATTTGCTAAATAAACATGTTACTACTAACAGCATAGTATTGCACTTCTTACTTTTCGGAAAGGGACCCATGAAGTCCATTGCTATAACCTGCCAAGGACCCGTCACCTCTTTGTGTTTTCCCATATGGCCTAAAGGTAACTCTTGTGAGACCTTACGACTGGCACAACAATCGCAAGCGTTTACGTACTGTTTAACATCCTTTAACATATCCTGCCAAAAATATTTTTGTTTTATCCTAAAGTATGTTTTCCGTATCCCCAGATGTCCAGAAGTCGGACTGTCATGACAATCCTGAAGAACCTTCCTACGCAATGGCTCAGGAACGAACAGTTTCCAAACATCTTCCTGATTTGGGAACTCCTTCATCAGAACTTTCTTATATAGAAGACCATCATTAACCATCCAACCTAAATTGCATCCTTCAGAGGATACCTTCGCCACCTTGTCCTTATACCAGCTATCTTTGTGATTGTCTAAGATTTCTATGGCCCCCACTTCGTATGCTAACTGATTCCCGCTTCGAGATAAAGCATCCGGAACAGTATGACATTTCCCCGGTCTATGAATAATGTCGAAGTCGAACTGCTGTAACTTCATTGCCCAGCGCGCTAATCTGCCATGCGGATCTTTCATTTTATGCAACCATAATAAGGCGCTATGGTCAGTAATAACAGTAAAATGAGTACCATCAATGTATGGCCTAAACTTCTCTACCGCAAACACGACACTGAGCAATTCTCTTTCAGAAGCCGAATATTTCGATTCTCTGTCGCTCAGCTTCCGACTTAAATAAGCCACCGGTTGGTCAATATCACCCACTCTCTGGCAAATAACTGCGCCAATCCCCGTGCTAGAAGCATCACACTGGATTACGAACGGTTTTGTATAATCCGGACAGGTCATCACTGGTGTCGTCGTCAACAGGGTTTTCAACTTTAACCATGCCGCTTCTGCTTCGTCAGTCCAGAAAAACTTTTTCTTTTTACCCTTAGTCAAATCATGCAACGGTGCTGCCACTATAGCAAAATCCTTGACAAAACGTCTGTACCAGCTTGCAAGTCCTATAAATCTCTTTAACTCCTTGAAGGTCCTCGGTCTAGCAAAGTTCAAAATGGCCTCTACTTTTTCGGGGTCCGTCCTAAGTCCATCCTTATCTACTATATATCCCAGATATCTAAGACTGGGCCGAGCAAATTTGCATTTCTCCACATTAATAGTCAGATTCGCGTCCCTCAAAATCTTCATGACCTTTCTCAGAAGACGAATGTGATCATCAAAATCAGCTGAACATATGACAATGTCATCAAGATACGCCCAAACCCTGTCCTCTTCAGCGTGCAGCAAAATATCCATCAGTCTTTGCTGAGTTTGCGACGCGTTTATTAACCCAAAGGGCATTACTTTGAACTGGAATAACCCTCTACCAGGAATGGCAAAAGCCGTCTTTTCTTTGCTTCCCTCCTCTAGTTCAATCTGCCAAAACGCAGATTTTAGATCTATGGTACTCAGGTACCTAGCATTACGGAGATTGTCCAAAATATTTGCCATTCTAGGCAAAGGGTATGTATCACGCTTAGTTACTCTATTAAGCTGCCTGCTATCCAAACATAGCCTGTTATCGCCATTAGGTTTCTTCACAATCAAAACAGGTGAACACCATGAACTGTACGAAGGTTCCACGACATCCTTCGACAGCATCTCGTCCAATTCCTTCTCAATGTCCTTTTTTATTACTGGAGAAAAATTATATTGCTTCTGGTGCACGGGTTTACTGTCGCCCGTGTCAATGTTATGTCTTAAAACACTTGTCCTCCCTAATCCCTCACCGATTGTATTTTTCATTTCATCTATTATTTCTACCAATTGCTTGAGCTGTTCAGGAGGAAGATTATCTTTATCAATTATTGCCGGAGCGCTACTGACGCCAACAGCACCTATTTCTTTGCTATTCTTTGACAAGTTACTTTTGAACCTTATTTGGATACCAAACTCATCGAAAAAATCCTTGCCTAAGAGCAAGTTCTGAACTAATGTTGACATAACCATTACTGGGAATACTTTAAAATGGTCATTAAACCTTATGGGCACATCGAAAACTTCCCTGACCTGATGATCTACCCCATCGGCAGTAGACAGATTACACGACCTAGCAATGGCCGATAAGCCAAAGCTCGTAAGAGTCTGCGCAAAACGTGGATTCACCACCGTACGATTTGCACCGGAATCGAGCATTCCTACACAAGAATAACCTAAAATATCTAACATCACATAAGATCTATTATCATTTACTTTTTTTAATACTAATGGACACAGATTGACATCAGAATTGACAAAAAAATTGCGGACTGTACGTAACCAACCCTGCCACTCACTGCCTCTGCGATCAGGGGAGAAATTCATTTGGCAGGACTCTGATTTCCCCCTTGGCCATTTCCCTCACAATCACAATCCTTGGTCGTTGTTCCAAACCTCCCACATCTATAGCAGAACAACCGTTGTTTAGGTACTGTACATTGCCTAAATAAATGTCCAGTTTCTCTACAGTTCCAGCAACGCCTTACCGACAATCCTGGGACACTATTATGCGCTTTTTCAATTTCTGCTACCATAACTACCTCTTTAGCCTTCCCAACTTCTTTATCCGTGAATCCCTTATATGCCAAATCCGGTTCCAACACATTTACCGAAACCTTGGGTTGTTCAAAGCTCTCACAATTTACCTTTGTTCGTTCCACAATCCTTAATACATTAATCATATCCGGCACTGAACTAAAGGAATCTCTGCAGATGGCTCTCTGGTAGTACGGTGACAGATTTTTCTGAATTATTAACAGCTTTTCCCCCTCCGAAATTCTTATCGGTAACCGGTTGAACATATTCTGCATAACCGATACGTATATTAATACAGACTCGTCGCCTCCCTGTGTCCTCGCCCTTATCTCCGCCATAAGCTCCTCTTGATAGTATGGTTTCTGGAACGCTCGCCTCAGGAGTATGACCAACTCATCCCAACTACTAGCATATTCCTTGTTAGCCCGGAACCATACTAACGCTTCACCCTCAAAAAAATCAATCGCGCAGCGCCACAGGTCCACGTCGGTAGCATTTCTGGCCTCCTTCAGCTCCTCAACTCGTTCTAAGAATGCATTAACGCTCATTTTACTCCCTCCCGTAAATTTTAGTCCCCACTGATAAATAGGAACCAACTTGCGTCTCGGAATATCCTCGTCTATGGTCGAATAACGTACTAGCCTAGACCTACTATCCCTTTCTTGCTCCCATCTACTCTCTGAAAACGCGACGTCCCTATCTACCCTTTCTGAGGGTTGTTGCTGCATATTTTCCTTAATCTCAATATTACCCACAGAAATATTGGACTGACCTTCCAATTTCTGTATGACCTGATGGCCTAACTGGCCCAATGTGTTTTGTAATATTTCCTTGTCTCCCGCCGTCAAATTCCCATCCTCAACAATGTCGTCTGCACCTACTAATTTATCCAACAGCACCTGCGTTTGCTGGACAAGACCCTCCTTGCGAATACCATCGTCTTCTGTAACCTGTTCTATTAAATCTAGCCTATTCTGAACGTGATATAGTCTGGAGACTAATCGTCGAAATAAAGTTTTATCTGGCTTACCGGTAAGCTCGGCAATATAATTTGAAAGAACCTGTAATTTTGCCGAACATATTTCAAGTTCGAACTTTACTGATTTTGTTTTCGGAGGCTTCAGTTCTAACCCCGAGTGCATCAATTCCGCTAACAAATTTTTTAGCACTGAAACTGTCGCCGCCTTTAAAATAATGCCCCGGCAGGCGAGCTCGTACTCAAGCTCGTCCTTTAACAATAAATTAGGATCCATTACTAATGATAAATTATACCAACAACAAATTACAAAGGTTCCTTTTTTACCGTTAACCAAATAAAGCAAAAGAAAACACAATTACACTACAAAAAAAGGACAAAAAAAAATAAAAATTGTAAGTACTACCAACAATAAAATCACTTAACTAAATACCTCTAGTAAATCTTAAAAAATAATAACAGACCTATCTAAAATCAGAACAATGTTACTAATTCAAGTAACTTAAAAAACAAAACTTAACTAAACAAATTAAAACACGGAAATCCAAATTAAATTTATACCAAAAAAAACGCAATCACTACAAGTATTGCAACACAAACTCGCACTTCAATGCAATGACCTTTGAACTCAACCGTTCACCTTGCCAACCAAAAGTTTTAATGTTGGGCGCTATTTGTTACAGGTTGACAAGGGATTCAATAACATTCACGAGCCAATTATCAATACATATTTATTAACTAAAACTAAAACTATGCTAGTGTGGGCGCCAGGAAGGTTTCCGTCAGATGGAAGACTCGGCACACTTCCAAGCCGTAACCCGATGAGTACAGTCAGTACGTAGATATAGCTCAGTCGAAGGGCTTACAATCGTTAACTGCCTCACACCGAAAAGGGCATGTCCTTAAGCTAAAACAAATACGTACCTAATCAATTTTACACATTGATTCAAAAATAAAAAGCTAACGGTCATTTGACATAACTGTGAATTTCCTTAAGGCTAACGACTTACCCCTTTGCTTTGTTGTATCGGCACTCACAATTTACACATTAAAATATTACTTCCACAAAACAGAAATATGTCCAGACTATATTATAAATATCGCAACTTAATTTCCGAATAATTTCTATGACATTTGCACCTTGAGATACGTGCACATCCACCTCGGTGGCCGTTGTCTCTCACCGTCCTCGTTTATTTTTATTTTTCTTGAATTGACCGCAAATAGTTCCGATAAATATTAACAAAGAGTATTTAAAACTACCTTTTAAAACCTACAAATAAATAAAGAAAAAGTTAAGCCCGCTGGGATTTGAACCACCGACCTCCTGCTTGATAGTCCAATTAACAAGCCACTGGACCAACCGAGCGCTTAGAGACCCGACGCAAATAGGTGATCAGTTGCTAAAATTTATAACATTGCACTAAACTGAACCTTAAAACAATTACTGTAGGTCTATTGTTGCTTGCAGAATTTAATAATGTTCTGGCTTAGTAACAGACATAACAGTGTTAGTGATGTGATTCCATTGGTAATGACAGTAAAGTACAAGTCTTGAAATAGGCTACTTGACTCATATCAAATTTAGTGCAAAAAAATATTATTTTCTGTAGTATTTATTGAAAAGATCAATATTTTTCGATTACGGTGTATTAAAAGTGTTTGATGGGTACATATTTTTTATTGAAAAATTTGTTTTATTGTTTTAATTTCGTACTCTGAAAACGGTGTCGGCCATGATGTGACGTCATAGGATCTTAAACTATTCATAACTTCATGTCGAATCTTATACGAGTGATATTCGCCATGGACATGTAGGCATGTAGCTTTGCTGTGACATTGACATAACATAAGTGACATGTCAAATGTTTGTTTTCGGTTTGAGTGACGTCACACCACAGATAATCTAAGCATTAACATGGCTAGTATCGTTTTCGCCCGGTAACGAAAGTTTAAATTTTAAGTTATAATTTTGCGGTTTTCTGGGTCGTGAAAAAATATATTTATATTTTTTTTCCATTAATCAGATATTGATTAATAATATAAGACAAACTTTAAAAATGGGTCAAGTAGTCTATTTCTAATTCGGGAATGCTTCATAGCATAAGTCCGCCTTTTGTAGGTACTACTATCGTTTTTTGTATTGTGCGTTTTTTCGGTATCGCTATCTCATCATCATCAAATCGGCCGAAAGATAGGCCTCCCCCAAAGATTGCCACAATTACCGGTTCTACGTCACCCACATCCAGCGGATTCCTGCGACCTTCACCAGGTCATCAGTCCACCTCTACGAACAAATAAAACATGGAAGCCGCACGTCATACTAAATTGCCTTACAAAAACGGTCATAAATTTTAGTTAACAATGTGTCACCCCCTCTTCAATGCATCACGGTAATGAATTTCATTGTCAACCTATAAAAACTTAAATCGCCATTTAAAAAATAGTTGTGATTGGTCCATCAAAGTTTTGATTGGCTATTTTCTATAAACATTTGTCATAGATGTTCCGCCGAAATATGCGCGGTGTTACGAAAAGCGCTGTCTTACCCATCTTGGCACAATTGAACAATTGTTTTCGGGGGCATTTTTTAGCTGGCGTTAGAGGTCCATGTTATATTGTCGCAGGTCCACCTAGTTAAATATAAATTAAACATATTGAACTTTTTGATTCAGGAGCCATCGGCATCATACGTCCCAGACACGACAAGAAAAACACATATAATCTCAAAAGTAAGTATTTTCTTTATTTAAAATCTTACATTTTCACAATTCATGGTTTTGTCAATAAGTAAGGTGGATGCTAAGACCGAGTGGCCGAGCGGTGCAAGCATCAGCCGCGAAAGCTGTGCACGTGGGTTCGATTCCCACCTCGGACGTTGGTGATCATGGTCGTTTTTTCTTTGGTATGTATATGATATCCAATATGTGATAAGTGACTTGTCACTGTCAACGTCAGTCAATATTTTTCACCGTAAATATTTATTTTATTTCTGTTGTTGCTTTAGATATTTACATACAAAATTTTCAGTTAATTTTAAACCATGGTTCCATCAGTCATATGCGGGAAATGTAGTGCAGTGCCGCTCCGAAATTTTCTAGACTGTTATACGTGTCACGTTCGCTACTGCCTGGATTGTTTGGAGCAGATGGGGGTTAGTTTCAAAAGATTTTCCCTAATGTCGGCAGAAAATAAGTGCAATTGGAAGTGCCGCAACTGCACCCGCCCGGAATGCAACACCAAGAAAAATAAAGGTGCCCACCTCCTTCCGTTTAATCATCCCATTCCATACGAAAATGTCACCCTTCGAAATAAATCAGCCTTACAACGGTCTGCCACAGCCGAGGCCGCCCCCTCCGCTACTGCTACTGATATCAACAATGAACCCCGCACTACTCTACCACTTAGCCCTGTTGACGAGATTCACTGTCTGTCTCAGGAAATCACTCAGTTTCGTCAAAATGTAACTGATTCATGGAGCTCGCTTACGTCTCGCCTAGATATTATATGTGGAAAAATATCTAAGCTTGAATCATCGATGAAAGAAGTAGAAGCTCTAAAATTCGAAAATTTGGAACTGAAAGCAACTGTTACTAGTCTGCAAAATCAGCTGAACAACCAAGGTCAATCGCTTTTAAGGAACGAACTGGAATTACTTGGTCTCGAGGAGTACGCAAATGAAAACCCCTACCACCTGGCGCTAACCACGGCTGTTAAACTTGGTGTTAATGTTTTGGAGGAAGACCTAATGTATGTGTCTCGAGCTGGCCCTAAGCACAATAGCATCAACAACAGCGACAGCACTAATAAACCGCTACAGCGCCCCCTGGTGATAGCATTTACCCGGCGCCTTAAACGCGATGATTTGCTGAAACAGGCCAAGACACGGCGAAACTTGCGAAGTAATGACATAGTCGGGCAAGGACCAGACAGGCGAGTGTACATAAATGAACGTCTTACTCCAGAAAATCGCCGGTTATTTCGTGCCACCAGAAATTTCGCCCGTACTTATGAATTCAAATACTGTTGAACCCATAATGGGAATATTTACATCAGAAAAAAAGATGGATCACACGGGAGCCCCGCTATACACATACGCACCAACGAAGAGCTCGCTAAGCTTGAGGCTCCTTTCCACCCCAAAACAGATATCGACCAAGCCGCAAGCAGCACCGTCTAAATTACGCAATGTATATTACCAATGTTTATTATCTACACCTGTCAAAATATGTAAGTTAAGGTTTCTTTTTTACTCAAACTTTCTTCTTCATTATCTATGTTTATTTACAAACACACCCTTTACACTTATACTCTACAAAACTGCTATACAACGAATGCCACGTGTAAATGGTAAGGAAACCGTTTTTATTTTTATGAACAGATACTTATTTTCTTTTCCCTGCAAGGCTGTCTCTCGCATGTATACTAAACACTACTATCTCCCAACTATGTACCCATGGTTTCCTTAAATTTATTAGATGACGTCGATAGTTCATTACAGATAAAATGCCACACTTTATCTTATCCGGCGGAGTGCGAAGGAATTCTTTCTAAATTTAAATTAAAGATTTTAAATGTCAACATAAGAAGCATACAAAAAAACTTTAGTAACTTTCTTGTAGTGCTACATCGAACACATATTGAATTCGACGTTATTGTACTTTGTGAATGCTGGATCAATAAAGATTCCACTATCCATCATATTCAGGGTTATTCCTCCTTCTACACTACGAAGCATATAAATAAATCCGGCGGGGTAGTCATGTATGTCAACAATAAATGGTCTCCAGTTTGTACGGAACTGGAAGTAAATGACGCTAATTGCTTATTAGTAGAAATCCCAAACAGCTTTCAGGTGTTGGGACTATATAGATCACCCAGTTTCCGTAACTTGGAACCATTTATCTCATCCCTCGACTCTGCCCTCGGTTCTATTTCTTCTTGCCCGTGTCTAGTCTTTGCAGGAGACATAAATATAAATATACTAGATGTGAACGTGTCCAACACAGATGCGTCAGAATATTTATGTCTTCTTGCAAGTCACGGACTCCTTTCATGTATTAATACTGCTACTCATAACAAAACTTGTCTCGATCATATTTTTATGTCGGGACACTGTCGGGCTGAAGCCGTTGTTTGTTCTGCAGACCTGACGGATCATGACATCACAATGATAGGAGTTTCACCCAGAACTCAAAAGTCATTAAAACCCAGTCGCACTAAATTGACCGTAGATTACACTGCTGTAAGGTCGGAGCTGGAAATGGTTGACTGGACTCCTATTCTACGCAGTTCTTGCCTTGATGATTCTGTGGAGAAGTTCTCCTCAATTGTTTCTTCTGCTGTTTCCACCAATTCCAAGGTAGTAAAAATAAGCCGCTCTAAGTATATCATTCAACCCTGGATGACGCCTGGATTGCTTAGATGCTCTAAGCATAGAGATAAGCTTCATATGGAATCACGTAAAAACCCATCTGACGAATTAAAAAAAAAAGTATATTCGCGCTACAGGAACTTCTTTATAAGCCTTTTGAGGAAGCTTAAATCTGAATACGATCGTAAGGAACTAGAACGTAATAAAGTCGCCCCTAAAAAGTTGTGGAACTCCATAAGACGCATTACTCACAACATTCCTACTGTTCAATCCGCGGATAATCTTCTCAATTCTAAATCCACGCCTCTAGAGTCTCTCAATGAATGTGTTACCCATTTTTCAACTATTGGCTCCAAACTTGCTGAAGCAATATTGTCAAAATTAAATGTCAGCCAAGAAAATTTAGCTGCCAAAGTAGTAACCGCTAATTTCAATAGTTTATCGGGTTCTTTTAGCATTGAACCTACAGATCCGACTGAAGTTCTAACTATTATTAATGGACTTGACCCGGATAGTGCGCCTGGTCATGATGGAGTGAATAATAGGCTACTAAGAGCAATTGGCGACATTGTATCCCTCCCACTCGCGGCTATTTTCAATCTTAGTTTTGCGTCAGGCACATTTCCTCAGGAATGGAAATCAGCTATTGTAGTCCCAGTGCACAAAGCAGGTCCTACTGATGTACCAAACAATTATCGCCCTATATCTCTTCTTGGAGCTTATTCGAAATTACTTGAGCGCCTGATGAATAAACGAGTTGTTAATTTCTTTGAGACAAACCACCTTTTCTCAGAACGTCAGTTTGGATTTCGCCAAGGGAAGTCCACGGAGGAGGCTGTTAAATTACTAACAGACATCGTCGCTTCGCACCTGGATGAAGGTAGAGGATGTATCGGCGTGTTCCTAGACTTGACGAAGGCATTCGACACTGTGTCGATTCCCATATTGCTTCGGAAACTTGAGGCTTTTGGGATTCGCGGATTACCATTGAATTGGTTTTCTAGCTACCTGACGGGCAGAAGTCAGCGTGTTCGAATAGGCAGTTTGACCAGCACCTCTAAGACTGTGTCCTTTGGCGTACCTCAAGGTAGTATACTTGGTCCAATGCTTTTTACCGCTTACATTAACGACATTATGTTACTAGATCTAAGGAATAGTGAAGTTTTGTGCTACGCCGATGATAAAGCCATTGTATTCTATGGTGACTCTTGGCAAGATGCGTATGATGCTGCTGTTTCGGGGATAAAATGTCTATGGAACTGGTTAAACCTAAACCTTCTTACTCTAAACACGGATAAATCAAAATTTTTAGCATTTCATAAAACCACAGCGTCCTGTCCCCCCCCTACTCTCTCACATTTAAAAGTCCACCAATATACATGTAATTTACTATCTAACTTGCAAGGTTCTACATGTCTGTGTAATTTTATTGAAAAGACCAGCTCGCTCAGATACCTAGGGGTAATAATTGACGAGAATTTGAACTTCAAAAAACATATCTTAACAACTGCAGGTAGGGTGCGCAAACTTATCTACACCTTTAAGCTTATACGGGAAGCCACCGACGGCCCCCTTCTCAGAGTTTTATACTTGACTCTTTGTCAATCGGTCATAGGATATTGTATTCTTGCTTGGGGCGGCTCAGCGAAATCAGTCCTGATAGTTTTGGAGCGCGCACAAAGAGCGATTATTAAGGTATATTTGCAAAAACCTCGTCGCTATCCCACTACAGAACTTTTTAAAGAAGCGCGCGTCCTGAGCGTTCGTAGATTATTTATTCTGCGAGCAATTCTACATGTGCATAGAAACATCGGGCGCCTGCCAGACAGTGCTATGTCACAGAGAAGAATCTTCAGTCTCACCAAACCTCGTGTTAATACAACCTTTGCGATGAGGTTCTCGAAATTTCTTTTTCCTCATATTTACAACAAAATGTTAAATATATATGATATTAAGCACTACAAATATATAGAGGCAAAAAAACATACCCATACCCTACTTCTGTCATGGAGTTATGAAGTGTCAGAAGACATTTTGAAATGTTAAATACCTTTAAATTTTCTTCGTAGATTTGCACACCCCCACTCACGCTCACACACGCACGCACACACTCTCACACACATACTGACACATACACTACAAAAAACCTAAATAATTCTAATTTACGCAATGTATATTACCAATGTTTATTTTAATAATTAATTCATTAAAAAAAAATTATAATTATAAAACATGTCAATACAAAATTAATCATAATAAAAAGAAAAACTTAGAACTACACTTAACATTAAACATCTTAAAAAATAACAAAATTACACAAAACTACACAAAACCTTAAAACCTTAAAAATACACACCCTAGTCAAATAAACAGCCCCTCAATGTTCCCGGCGCAAAAGTGCCCATCAGACTCGCAGCGTTTCCGCGTTGAACCGCAATGGACAACCTTTGCGCCAGGAACCATCCAGAGCGGGGGTCATGACCCCTCTCCAGCAGACGGCGACCCAACTGACCCAGGAAAGCTTTTGCCTCCGCGCACCAGCAGCCCGATGTCTCCACTGCTAGTGGAACAAATAAATAATTAGAGAGCCCCGCGTACTTGACCCTCTTAAGTAATGCCGCCTGCTCAGCGGCCGCTCCCGCCGACCGAACAGTACGCCCTAAATGAGTCGCGGCGAACGTGCTCATGCAAGTAGCGTCCCACACGAGGCACCTCCCCCTCTCCCACGGCACCAGCGTCAAGCCGTCCGGCCTCTTACCATCCGAACGACTAAGCCCAGGTGGCTCCAGCACACAAGGCACATTCGCTGAAACGAGTGCTCTACGGACTAAATCGTTCAAAGCATGATGCCGAGGAAACCTCCCCACACATCGACAACAACTCAAAGCGTGGTGTCCGTTGCTCTCCACCATGGAACCGCAAATGCATAGATGAGGCTCGCAAACATCACAGCCCAGGCGGAAAGCAACGGCTACCCGCAACGAGTCGTTGTCGAGCAGGGTACCCAGGTTCGGAGAAGGGAGGGCGTGTAACCAGGCGCCAGATTCCGGACTAGCACCCGCGACAAGCCTGGCTCTGTCCACACCAGCGGCATTCTGCAGCATACCCTCAAAGACCCGCTTAACGCCGACTTCGTCCCACAAACGCTGTCGGAACGGCATTTCCGGAACCCGAGCACCCGGGTTGAGAGCCTCCCAGGCAGATAGAGCGTCGGCAGCAAAGGGTATGGAGATGGAGGCTCTGTCACCTTCTAAACTTAAAATCTTAGCGACAAGCTCCACCACCCCCGCCGCCGACGCCAGAAATGCCGGAAGACTCACGTCCCGAACGCGCCGAATGCCCAGCCCGCCACTCCGAACAGGCAACGAAGCCAAGCTCCACTGGTCGGCATCTAATGAGATATTAAGTAAACACTCCGTGGACTCCTTTAACACCAAATCAAAGGAATCCACGAGTGCGGGATGCAGCCAGGTTGGCACAGTGCGCAAAAAGTACATGACCTTCGGAACCGCAAAACAAGATCGCAACAAGGTCAGCGCAACATGTGCCGAGAGCTGTTTCAACCTTCCCCCGGCGGACCGAAGAATTTCCTCCCTCGCCTTGAAAGCTTCCGGAACAGCCACGGGAAAAATCGGAGAACCCAATAAATGAAAATTACGAGTCGAAATCTCCTTGATACCGGGGAGCAAGGCATCGAACAAACCTAACGAAGATTGGGTACCGGCGCTACAGGGAAAAAACTCACACTTATTGGGGTTGACCTCAAGACCCAGTTCCTTCAAAAGGGGAAGAAGCACCAGCAAGTCCCGCTCAACGTCCTCCGGTTTACCCCCCAAAGTTCCATCGTCCAGGTACCAAACATTCAGTGAGGATCTGGATCTAGACACTACCTTCTGCAAGGCAAGACTAAAAATCAGGGGGCCGAGCGGGTCACCCTGCTGAGCACCAACCTGAGACAACACGAGAGAACCGTCAAAATAGAGGTTAGAAGGAGAGGCATAGGCCTGAAAAAGAAAGGGGTACAAAGTGGGAGCCTTATCTAGGACTTCTGCAAGCAGAGAATCGCGTTCCAACGTGTTGAAAGCGTTTTTGATGTCTAGCTTGACAATGACACTATCCGCGTTCTCCGAATCAAGCGCGAATGACCGAACAGCATGAATAGCCGCCTCACAGCCCAGCCTGGAGCCAAATCCTAGCTGGCACGGTTGCAAATACGAGGCCATCTCGTCCCTCACAGCACTGCACCCGAGCTTGGCCGCTAGACGCCGGAATACGCTGCCAACCGCGATAGGCCTGATACCGCCGTCTTTCTTGGACAGTGCAAACAAGGACGCGCCATACAAAAAGGGACAGACCGCGGGGTTCAACAGCCCACTCAAGAGGAAATTACACAGTTTAGTTAGGCACTCTAGCAATCGGGGACCATTGTCGCCAGCGGATCCAGAAACCAGCTCCTTCAAATGAGATGGACGGATACCATCTAAACCCGCTGCCGAACCGCTATTAAAAGAGCTAAGTGCCTGTGCAACCTCCTCCACCGTGGCAGTAAGAGCAGGGCATGATCTGTCAGGCTCGGGAGGAAAACACAATGGCCTCGAAGGGGCCGGGTGCTTAGACTGCAAGCCCGCTAGCGTATCCGAATTCGACGGTGCCACCCCATCGTCGGACATCAGCATCCGAACCGCACCCCTAAGGTCCCCCTCAAAAACCTTACTTTCGATGGCTCTAAGGACAGAGGGCGGCCCGCGGGCCACCGAATCAGACTCTGCAGAAAGAGAATCGATGATGCTTGCCAATTCGATATTCCGCTTCACTTTAGAGGTCAGATTACCGGGCCCTGCTACTTCTGGAGCCCTCAAAGCGGAGTACGAAAATGAGAGTAGGGCACACCACTCAGACGTTCCATTAACCCTAATACACCTGTCTATCACGTCGCACAAACTACCCGCCGCCAAGTTCCGTGCACCTTTGGGGATGTGCCGCAATACTCGCACCGACCTCTTCAACGCAGCCAAGTCATCCAGACTAGGACCGCTGCAGTGTTATTCACTAAGGAAACCGCCTTGCTGTCAGCGCTGTGTCAGTGCTGCGGCAGCGTCGAGCCTTAAAATGGTATTCACTAATGTACTTTGAACGACACTAGTGCTCGGCGACGAATGCGGCGTGAGCTGGAACTACATTGCGTCGAAAGTTTGACGTTTAATGTATGAACTTCGTATTCTCTAACGAAAAACAGCGACGAACTCGCCCACAAGCTCGCTCACAGCCTCGATTCCTAATGTCAAATCAAACAGCTAGGATTTTAGACAAGGCTGTCTCGACATCGAGCTCGTTGACGAACGCAGCGTCGAATGTGTCAATAAGAGAATAGCATAGCTGCAGTTACTAGCGGGCCGCTGCGCCGAAAACGTGGGAGAGGGAGAGAGCGTAGCACGTGCCTGCTGAGCCGACACCGCGGGAGAGGGAGAGAGCGACGACCGAGGGACATTTTTGTGCAGGCGCCCTATATGTACCTTGAGCCCATGGTCAGTAAATGTGCGCGGAGAACCAGGGCAGTGAGGACACCGTAAAAGAACAGGAGCCTGCATTACTTATAAAAACAGTAAAACTATAATAACTATCACTACTTAAATAAGCAAGAATAAATATTAAAAAATAGTCAACCACAAATCACAATTAAATTAATAATAAAAATAAAAATAACCAAATATAAAAGCGGAAAAACCTTCAGTACAATATACATTCAAAAATATGTCAAAAATATTTAAAATAAAATAAAAAATCAAATCAAGTAAATTAAAAATTCAAATAATTACAATGAGACAAAAAAAAATAATAATAATAAATAATTAAAAAGGAACACAAGAGAAAAAAAATATGTCAAAAATATTTAAAATAAAATAAAAAATCAAATCATGTAAATTAAAAATTCAAATAATTACAATGAGACAAAAAAAAATTAATTAAAAAGGAGTACAAGAGAAAAAAAATATGTCAAAAATATTTAAAATAAAATAAAAAATCAAATCAAGTAAATTAAAAATTCTAAAAATTACAATGAGACAAAAAAAAAAAAAATTACCATAACTAAAATATAAAAATGCGCACGTTAATCCAAAAACACTTACAACACTAACAAACAATATTTAATAAAAACACTAAAATTCCTGAACACAAATCACCAAAGCGTCCGTCCAAATCCAAATATAACAAAAATCCCGGAGCTGATGTTATCGCAGCTATGCCTCGCTTCCGAAGACCCGATCGTCCACTCAACTTGCAAAAGTCCGCCCGCTCGTGTGTCCATTAGTGTCCGCATCGCTCGTATGTCGCTTGCCAGATAAATCGATTGACGACTTATCGATTGCGATCCCGCCGACCTTGGTATTGGCAACACTTTGCAGTGAGTATGCGTGCCACGGAACGTTACAACTAGACGTCAATGTCACTCACTGTCAGTGAACGAAAAGTCATCCAATCGTTAGAGGCCAGTCCCGTTAATTTTGCCGAAAACAAACGAATAAACCTCGGTTTTCGTCCAATTCAAATTAATTCCTGTGTCTAACGGCTAAAATCTTGGGCTTACCGGTGACTCGGATGGAAATTCTGTGCTTCCGTGACTTGTTTTTGAGTAAACCATCAATGTTAAGTGCCTTCTTGTCTTCGATGGAAACACCTTCACCCGGATAATAAACTTGTAAGTAAATATTTACTATTAAAAAGAATAGGGGCTCCCGCTACCAGTGTTTACACGGCTGGGGTTGCCATGCCATCCCCCCATAATAACTAATTAGTAATTAATTAATAGTTTGTTAATAATTAATTAAAATCATCTTAGGTAACTCTGTGTGATACAGGCTATGCCTAGTGTGGGTATCACTGTTTCCCTGTATTTGTAATTTTTTATTGGTGAATAAATATATTATTATTATTATCTTTTATTTTAATATTCTCTTAGGCTAGGTTGATATAATATGGTTATAAAAGTAAAATACAATACAACATACAAAAACAATATAAAATATAAACACATTATAAAAACCTAACCTAGGGTGCCGCCGGCAACGGGGCGGGCCCAAGCTGCCGGTGGTTAAGGTCGCAGAGAGAGGAACCGACGGACTCTCCGCGCCGTGGCCAGGATTACCGCCTTCTGCATCTGACCCTTGATCCAGCCATCTAGCGAGAGACTCTTAAGATGTTGGTCGAGACTCTTCGCTATTAAACCGTTCACTGTAACGACCATCGGGACTATGATCGTCGAGTCAACATCCCACATGGCGGTTATCTCGTGGGCCAAGTCGAGGTACTTACTGGACTTGTCCTTTTCGGCCTTCACGAGATTCTCATCATGGGGGATGGTGACGTCGACGAGCACAGCCCGGCGCTGCGATCGATCTACCAGCACGATATCAGGCTTATTGGCTACAATAGTCCTGTCCGTGATGATAGGTCGATCCCAATAGAGCGTGGCACGACCATTTTCGAGAACTGGTGCAGTTGTGTACTTATAGTATGGCACTTCGACGTCCACAAGGCCGTATTGAAGAGCAAGCTGCTGGTGTATAATACTGGCTACGAGGTTATGTCTGTGCAAGTACTCGGTGTTAGCAATCTGAGAACAACCGGAAATAATATGCCTGAGTGACTCACCGGGACGGCGGCATGCCCGACAAATGTCGACCGTACCGTCCTTCAGGATATATTTCCGGTAGTTATTCGTCATGATAACCTCGTCAGCAATTGCACAGGCAAAACCCTCGGTTTCTCCGAAGAGGTCCCCGAATCGTAGCCAGTTCACCGACGCGAGCAGATCTACGTCAGGTCCCGTGAGGGCCTTGTAGAACCGTCCGTGTAGCTCCTTGCTCTTCCATACCGCCCTGCGGTCCTCGGTGCTTAGTACCACAGGTTTGCGCCAGTTCTCTTTTGCCAAGGAGAGCGGCGTGAAGTTCCGGTCTACTGCCACCACATCACGATGCATCCCGCACTCATTGTTAAGAAAATAGTTTCTAAGATTGTACACCTCGTGGTTGTGGAGGTTTTTGGCATTTAAGAAGCCGCGGCCCCCACACCTCCGCGGGATGTACAATCTCATAACTGATGAGCGCGGGTGTAGCATTCGATGTGTGGTAAGCAGTGTACGGACCCTTCGACCCAGGGCGTCCAGCTCGGTCTGAGTCCACCTTAGTATGCCAAAGGAGTATGTGAGTATGGGCATTACCCAGGCGTTGAAGGCGCGCACTTTGTTGCCTCCTGACAAAAGACTGTTAAGTACTTTTGTGAGCCGGCTGAAAAAGCGCTCCTTCACCGCCTGTCTAATTCCCATATCTTCAATACCCAAAGACTGTGACATACCAAGGTATTTATAGGTTTCTGCTTCCGAGATAGATCTGAACGACATTGTCTCAGAAAGCTGTAAATTTGTTGAATTTACTACTTTCCCCCGCTGCACATGCATAACCGCACACTTATCGACACCAAACTCCATATTGATGGCACTACTGAAAACTTCTGTGGTTCGCAGTAGCTCCATCAAGTCTTGGATATTTGGCGCAAATAATTTGAGATCATCCATGTACAGAAGGTGAGAAATGACTTCACCCTCTCTCCGAAGCCGACAACCTAGTCCTGAATCCTTCAGCAGGGTGCTGAGGGGATTCAGAGCTAGGCAGAACCATAAGGGACTCAGACTGTCACCCTGGAATATGCCTCGCTCGATCCTTATGAAGTCCTGCGGGCCAGAGGGGTCATCTCCACCTCCTGGTTGACGAAGGACTGTGGTCCACTGCCCCATACACGCGCCGAGAAAGGATCTTAAAGCTGCATCAACTTTATACAGCTCCAAGACCCTCTTCAACCATGAATGGGGCACCGAATCATAGGCCTTCTTGTAGTCAATCCAAGCGGCGGAGAGGGCGCCTTTGTTACGCCGGACTTGCTGGCAAATGGTCATGTCGATGAGGAGGAGCTCTTTAGTACCACGGGACCCAACCCTACATCCATTTTGAGCAGAGGCCAGAACATTGTTCGCAACAATGTGCGTGTTAATTTTTGCTCTCAAAATGGATGTAAGGAGCTTGTAGAGTGTAGGCAAGCACGTGATGGGTCGGTAGTTTTTCGGTTCCGTGGTACTACCGGACTTGTAGAGCAGGAAGGTTACACCTGTTGTTAAGGAAGGAGGCAGGGAACCAAGCTCAAGGGCTTGTTGGAATTGCGCTGCTAATCGCGAGTGGGAGCACCGAAACCATTTTAGCCAGAAGTTGTGCAATCCGTCCGGTCCAGGACTTTTCCAGTTCTGGGCAGGGCGGATGGCACAAGTTACATCATCGGCGCTGATGGCAACTGCCTCCATAGGTTCGATGCTCTCGCACTCACGTTCAACAACGTTCATCCTATCGCCCTCTATGTGTCCGACGGGCACCGACCAGATGTTACGCCAGAAATCAGTCATGGCAGTAGCATCCGGCAGATGCGCGTCGGACAAATGATGATCGGTTCCCTCCCACCTTCGGTATAACTTCCTTTGGTCACTTTGGAAGAGACGGTTTTGTTGAAATCGATCCACACGCTCTCTGTAGCGGCGGATACGGCTTGCCCATGCATAAACTTTCTGCTTCAGAAAGTCAATGCGCTCTGTGAGGTTGGCCATGTAGTCGCAAGGCATGATGCCCGTTCCCGCGAATGCCTGGTTCACAAAGCGCATTACTCGGGGGCGGCTATTGCCCCCCCCTGAAGCAGATCAGCTTTGCAATGAGAGTCCTAAACGAGTCGATACGACGCTCGATCCGCACTTGCCATGCGGGGACACCCCCGGCGGTCCTAGGTGCACGGTCAGCGTCCGGAAACTTGACTCGAGCAACACGGCACGCCGCGATGGCCCCGCAGTACATGATCGAGTGCGTATCGTCCAAATCTTTACTGGATCGTATGTACGGCTCCAGTAAAGCGTTTAGGGCTCCCATTAACGCTAGATTGCGTCTATTCATGGGCAAGCGTGGTAACCGTGGCCTAGAATTGGGTGTGGAGCGATATTCCATAATCGTCTCTTCCAAAGTCCTCCTCAGATGCTCATCAGTTGCAGTACTTACACTCTGACTCGCGAAATATTCCTCATCGGCACTGGGATCACCCCGCGGCGCCCCCGGTGCCAGGTCGGGTGTCGGCACCGGATCCGGCGACGTGACGGGCTGGTCCCGCGCCGAGGTGGAAGCTGCACGAGTCGAGAGAGCCTGCAGGCGAAGCCGATCAAGTGTCGAGTCATCCAAACGTTTAGAACGTAGAATGACCCGCACCTGATCCGCTAGTCGTTGCTCCGATACGGCGATGGCGGGTTCAAGAGCCTGAAACAGAGGCAGAATCCTAGAACGGTACGCGGTTAGTCGGGTTCCCCCCTCTGTAGCCTCGTAGTAGGCGCGCATGCAATTCTCATTCATCGTCTGAGTCCATCGCATGCGTCGCACTACACCACCGGCAGCGGGAGCCGTGGGCGGGGCAGGATGTCCCGCGGGCCCCAAGCGTGCCGGCAGCGGTGGCCGTCCTCGTCGCGCAGGTGGTCGTGGCGGCGGCGGCGGCGGCGGCCCGCTCTCGTCGCTGGATCCGTCTGTGTCGGGCGCCGTAGCGAATTCATCGCCCGACGACGGTGTGGACGGAGAGCTGGACGAGGCGGGCGAAGGTGGAGGTCGTGCGCAGGTGGTCTCCGCTCTGGTACGGCTTCTTGTTTGCATGTGATTTAATTTATTTGCGTATATACGCGTGTCCCCGTTTGTCTTGACATGACATGTCAAAATCGTCACTTGAAAATTTGTGTAAATTTTCGTCACTTGCACATATTTATTTTAATTGTCCCCATGTCGTCGTAGTTGTTGCGGTAACAGGATGGTTTTTCTCGCCATTTTCAGGCATAACACGCGTATAAAAATAAATGTTTAGCAAATAAATATTACAAACATGCCTGTCAGTGTCAGCGGTTTTGACGTTTTTATTTTTTTATTATTATTATTTGTATCTCCTTGGCGATCACGGGCTTACAAATCCCGGTTTTTTGATAGGCTTGCGCGGGGATACAGATCCAACACGTAGAGGCCCTTTGGAGAAATTTGCTGTGTTGTACACCTGCTGCAACCCATTCACGGGCACAAATACATATCCGTAAACCGGTCCCAGCAGGCGCATAGAGACTATTGAGAAGTAATGGAAAAGACTAATGGGCTATGGTGATGGAGGATGGATGGATCAGAAATGGAACTATAGAAAAGAGGTCCGGACACCTGCCATAACAATGATTTCTCTTTGCTATCGAGGCAGGCGGTGACTCGCCGCCGACTAGATGGGCCCCCGTAAATGCCGTCACAAGAGACAGCCAGGGGCAACACCGGTGTAGGCGGCTCAGGAGTGTAGAGAGTACACCGCTTTCTGCGCAGTGGCTTGACAGCCGCTGCACCAACTCGCGACTTACGCAAATTTACACTTCCACCCCTGGAGCATATAGCTCTGACGACTCCTCTCTGGACGGCCAGTTAAGGCAAGCCAGAGCTGAGAGTCCTACGGGTCCCCTTGGGTTCCCCTTTGACAGGCATGTTATTATTATTATTATTATATTTATAATTTATACAGGGTGGCCCATTCAAATCGGTCAGTATGGGAAAGTCTGAAACTATTAGACATACGAAGATTTGTTCTTAGAAACCATGTCACCGATTTTGATTATAAAAAAAACTGCATTCATACATTTGAAAAAAAGAAACTGTACCCAGCTGTACCGGTTGTTTTGAAAAAATAAACTAATACTATTTCTATTCAGATATTGTTTGTGTAGGTCTTAAGCAGTAAATGTCTCTAAGAAACATGATGTCTAAAATGAATAGAATTCATTGTTTTCACGTAGTTAAATTTATTTTACTAGGTGTTTATTGTGTAAATCTTAAGAAAAAAACTTGTTTTCTTATTTATCAACGCAGTTTTCCTTATTATTAAAATCGATGACATGTTTCCCAAGAACAGATCTTCGTATGTCTTATAGTTTCAGACTTTCCCATACTCACCGAAGAGAATGGGCCACCCTGTATAGTATTAAGTAGTGTGTGTGACTACTGGGGAAAAAATAAAAGTACAAATCAATATATTTAGTTAATAAATAATTTGATTTATGTTTTCACAGTTACTTCAATGTACCAAGATATTTATTTATTATTTATGATCGCATAATAGTATTTTATGCAACCCTTGTTTAAGAGAGGTCAAAAAAGGCGAGTGGCGTGGGCAACAATACTAACATTTTGAGGCGAAGCCGAAAATTGTTATTTAAGACGCCACGAGCATTTTTGACCCAGTTAAACAATGTTGCATACAATACTTTTTCTACGACCACATACTTATTTTCAAATAAAATTGTAAATTTGAGAAATATCCTTAGTCAAACACAATTTTATTAATCATCAAGGTCGGGCGGGAGGCGTCAAAATTAAAAAAGAGAGCTTCTCTATGGTTTACTGTTTATCAGAATTGACATTTAAAATTAGGTTGGCAGCCATGTATTTCATTAAGTCTTGTATACACGAGGTGTCTTAAAATACAAAAAAACGCACTGCGTGTAAACCCGATTGCGTTTATAGGGAATAGACAATATACATAGACTTATCTTGACATCTGTAAGGTAGGGGCTTAAAGGTGTGTTCACAACCATGTAAATGACAAAAGTACGGGAGTAGAAAAAAGAATTAAAAGGGACACATTTTCTGCAAAAGACCCTTAGACGTCCATAAACTTAAATTGAAAATTTTATCCCAGGTAAAGGGGGCGACACCATCAGAACGTCGCAAGGCCCGAATGGAGGGCGTCAAGAATTACCGCCCGCAGAACTAAGCAGAGTTTCTTACCAGTTCTTCTCAATTTGACAACCGTAACCAACTACTGAACACCGTTATATGAATGAATGAATGAATGAAATAAAATTTATTTATGACAAGCACGATGGACATATAATATACACATTTACAAATAAGAACACAACAACAGCTTGCCACAAAAGGGTCACAACTCAGCATGTAGCTGGCTAGGCCAGCGCTGTTCTTCCGTTGTGACCCCCAGGTATGTATACTGGTCGACGAGGCGACCACGCTGGCAAACAAGTAACACAGATACATAATTGAATACTTAAAAACTAAACTTAAAACAAGGCAGTATATATAAAAATAAAATATACGCACGATGGCTGGCATCGGACGCGTCGCGTTGCATACAGTGTGATACTGCCTTAACAGTGACGTTTCTTTACGTTCGTTTGTTTCTTTCGTTATATCGCTATAAAATGTAAAAATAGCGATTTGTAAGCAAAATGCATTCACGATCGATACGACTGTAATCTGCGCGATCTAAAAATAAACTTGACAGTTATAAGGTAGATAAAATTATAGATGTGTCAAAATTCTTTTCGTTGTCTTGTTTCATACCACTCTGTCACGCTTTCGGTTGCTGTTTCGACTCGTATATGAAAAATCCGGTGCACCTGTACTTCTTTTTCACGCTAGATTTTAATCCATACATCCGAAATTGAAAACAAAACATCATCCCATACAAAAATCACCATTGCATCACGTTTTTTTGGGACGCAAAATAAGACAACGAAAAGAATTTTGACCCAGATATATCATAGATAAAGTTATAGATTAATCCTTATTAATATGAGGGTAAGATTTACACTTAACCTCATATACAGTGTGTGGCCTACAACCGGGGCGAAAATTTAAATGGTGCATTAATAAGCTAAGCAACAATCATTTCCACATAAGTATAGTCATTAATGAATTTTTTTTTTCTTTTTTTCCTTGGAAATTTTGTTATTCTTTTACTTGACTTCAAAGTTATTAATAACTTATCATTTTTGTAACATTGAAAAATGTACAAAAACTTAAAAAAAAACGTACCAAATTAGTGTAAAAATAAACCCTGATATAATATCTTGATGTCTTGCGACTGACAAGCTACGATATCGTGATGCCGAGATCCAGTACTTCGGGTCCATAACTTTGAACAATAATATCTCCAAACTTATCAATTTTTAAACATCGGGACCTTTACAGGATTATTGCGGATAGCCTAAGGACTCTAAGGAGTCTCCCATTTCATTTTTCTCCCGTGTTCCCTTGAACACACACACACTGTATATAAGGTTAATTTTTGTCTTATAACTGTCAAAAGTTTCTTCTTCGAAAGACAACTATAACACCGTTATATCGTTATAAAAGCTTTGGATACGACATATGGGACTTGTGAAATCCTTGTCACAGTCGCGAAATTAGCATTTTCGTGACTTTTACGTTAATACTAGAGATGGGCCGACTAGTCGGGAACGCCGACTATTCGGCACCATTTACACCTACCGACTAGTTGACGAAAAATGCCGAATATTCGGCACCATAATTCCTACGAAATTTTACTAGCAAATGCCCGAGATCTTGGTTTAATACGGAAATAACTGTATGTTTTCTGAAAACTACGAACGAAATACGCCGGTACACAAAAACATAAACAAAACTTTTCACAACATGAACGCGTGGCACATGGAGCATCGGGCGAAGCGAAACGAACATTTCCGATTGCACCCGAAAAGTAGCCGAATGACTACGATCGGCATTGCCGACTAATCGGCAATTTGAGCACCGACTAGTCGGCAAGTCGACTAGTCGGCAAAACCCCTAGTCGGCCCATCTGTAGTTAATACTAATAAATTTTAACTAAAAATGTATGTAAACTCAAGTTTTAAGATTTTAAGTTCGTAATAAAACCAAGATTGCGTTCAAAAGTGCGTGATTATGGAATAATGCAATTTTTAGGTTAATTTACTTTTTAAATTTTACTGACGTTTGTTATAGTTGTAATTGTAGCTTTATGAAGGGATTCAGGGTAATTATGGCAAATCGCTAAATAATTATGTAATTGCATAACACATTGTAAGGTTTTCGGTGGTTGGTTCTTTTAGTTTTGAAGGTATACGTGCGTTATAATGTATACAATATTTTTTGATCCATTTATATTTTGCGAGTTTTGTGTGACACAGTTATTACTTATTAGTTTGACGATATAGTAGTTTATAAAAAAGCTCTAAGTCTTAATTTTTCTATGGGAACTATTTTACATTATATAAATTTGCTGCCATTTTTGATACAATACTGTTTTTATGACTAATATTATGCCTATTTGCAAATTCTTTTTATGTTTGCTTTTCTGTAATATACAGAGATCGAATTTTTGTGCGACATCTCATACTAAATGTCATCAAAATGACGTAAGTCACTAAGAATGTCGCAAATCCATCCGATCTCTACTAATATATTATCAATTTATCAAAATATTCTTAATGCTCAATCATGAAATCGATATTGTTAGGCTTGATATAAGCGATTGAGCCTTATAGATCCGTGTTTAAAGTGTTCATAGTCCAAATATTTTATTATAAATAATGTTTAAATGTGTCCTAGTCATTGTAAAGCTGTAATTATTATTTGACGAATGGGTCATGCATGAATAATATATATATTTTATTGTAATTTTTTGACAGTTATCTGTGACAGTTTTAACTGTCAAAAGCGCCATTTCACAGAGTAGAATATCTGGCTATATAATACATTCGGGAAAACAAAATTGTCTATTTGGTTCTCAAAAGTTACGGCTACGGTATTAGTTTATGCATGATGCTGCGACCATATATATAACATGGAAGTCTTACGCCAGCTCAAAAATGCCCCCAAGAACAATATTGTTCAATTGTGCCAAGATGGGCAGGACATAGCGCTTTTCTTAACACCGGGCATATTTCGGCGCAACATCTTTGACAAATGTTTATAGAATATAGCCAGTCAAAACTTTGATGAACCAATCACAAATATTTTTAAATGATAGTTTAAGTTTTTATAGGCTGACATTGCGATTCATTACTTTGAATACTGTGATGCATTGAAGAGGGGGTGACACTTGTCAACTAAAATTCAGGACCCTTTTTGAAAGGCAATATAGTATGGCGTGCGGCTTCCATGTTTTATTTGTTCGTAGGAAAGATGTAATTTTCATAATTTTGACATTCACTAACATGACTAACCGAAGTTTTGAGAACAGAAAAAACAAATTTGAACCTAATGACCTGGATAATATTTTAAGATGAATGTTTTAAAATAGAAAATAAGCTAAGCTATGAACTTTGTAATTAATTGATTATAACTATTATAAGTAGATTATTTTCTGTAAATAAATTTATGTAATTATGTATATGTTTTCGACTCCATTTTATTAATGAATTATTTTGTTATTTATTGAATGTAACTGTTTATAACATATTATCAGTGTTAGTTACCAAATCCGATTTCGGCCTTGAGAACTATTGTTCTATAAAAAATCATGTGATAAATGTCGTCTATGGTTCGAAAATAAAACTAAATGTGATCTGACAGTAATTTGTGTTTTTTTTTTCATCTTTTGCCGCGGTGTGTCACCACCCCAACTCTTTCCGTGGGTGTCGTAAGAGGCGACGAAGGGATTTAAGTGTCGCTAAACATTAACACGTTTACCTCCAGTACTATTTCACTAAGGGCTAATACTATGCCGATCGAAATTATCTGATAGAACTCCTATGCCATTGACACACATGTGTGACTGAACAGATTGTACTCTTATGCCAGTGACACAGCACTTGTGTCAAAAACATTCGTATTTCTATGGCACTGGCATAGGAGGAAGAACTTGATTTATGCTAGTGGCATAAGAATAAGGTTACTCTGATCACGTATGTGTGTCACTGGCATAGATATCAGATTTTGTTGGTCACACACGCTGTATCACCGGCGTCGAACGTGTTAATTTATTATTGATGATGGGCAGCAGCATCATCATAATAGACACACTACTGCGATCGCCAACCCGCTTGCCTAGTGTGGCGATTATGGGCATCTCCTAATGCGTCTCATCATCATTGTTATATTTGAGGTACGGCACAAGTGAAACAACCGAGGACTTTAGACACACTGATTTATTGAGAGTACCGATGGCAGGGGCAGTTAGTTTGCGCCCGAACACTAACTGCGCAGGTGAGCGCCCCGTAGTGGAATGTATCGAATTCCTGTAGTCAAAAAGGAACTTGTGTAGCTTGTTATTAAAGTCTTTAATGTTTCGACTGTCTAGTAAACATGATTTAATACCCTTTTTGACTATTGGAATTCGATACATTCCACTACGGGGCGCTGATCCCATCCTCGTCGCCAATGTTATATTTGAGGTACGGCACAAGTGAAACAACCGAGGACTTTAGACACACTGATTTATCGAGAGTACCGATGGCAGGGGCGGTGCGCTAAACGCACACATATATAATCATTTCAGCCAAAAGACGTCCACTGCTGAACATAGGCCTCCCCCAATGATCTCCAATATGATCGGTTCTGCGCTGCTTGCCTCCATAGTTAATAGGAGAGGCCTACGTCCAGCAGTGGACGGAGAGAGGCTGATGATGTGAAAGGCCTTAAATTATGTGCAATTTTTTGCTATCGACCGTTACGGCCCGGCCACGACATTGGTCTAAGGCGACCAGCGGCGAGCGAATCCATGAGTTGGAGCGGCATGCCGATATGGGTATAGTTCGAAAAATATAAATTGGTAACTTTCTACCTACATTATGGTAAAAATAAACATTCAATTTATATTTCTCGAACTATACGAGAGGGAGCACCATACGTTTTCCGCTAAGCCGGTCGCCTTAAACCAATGTCGTGGCCAGGGCATTATGACAACCACGGTGAAAGGTTAACATACGAGAAAAATAAATAACTAAAATTTCCTAATAATTTTATTTTTAAAAACTTGGTCGTATTAAAAATCTTTGACATTGAAGTTGGTCTCGCCTCGTTGCTTAAGCAACAGGCGCTCGGCCTCCCGTCGGCCCGTCTCGCCGGCGCCGTGTACTGTGCTGAAGTGAACCGAATTTGAGGCCTCGCCTGTAATCAAATTGTTTTAATTAAAATATGACTTTCTTACCAACAATGTCGTAACAGATGTGCTTACCTACCATAGAAAAAATCAACTGCGAAAGACTGGATGTCACGGGATTCGAACCCGCTTCCTCTGGATTGCCGGTCCAACGTGCTTCCAATTACACCAGACTACCTTCCGTCGATCACAGCGAATTTGGTCAATGGTATTGTGAAGCTAATCACTAGCGACATTTCGAAGGTACTACAACCTTAAGCCACTCAAAGACGCGTATCTACCACAATCGTCTGCAAACTCGACAACTCTCTGTTGCGTTGAATTTGCTATAGACTATGACTTTCTTTGTTATTATGAAGGTTAGTCAACAATAATGAGCTCAAACTCGATAGGGTAGCATCATTTAATTACGGAGTTCCTATGGCCACCTTCCGGCTCCATCATCAGACCCTGGTTACCATATAGTATCAAAGTACTCGTCAAGACTAATCCAATGAGCCCAAACTCGATGGGGTTGCGTCGTTTAATTACGGAGTTCCTATGGCCACCTTCCGGCTCCATCATCAGACCCTGGTTACCATATAGTATCAAAGTACTTGTCAAGACGAATCTAATGAGCTCAAACTCGATAGGGTAGCATCATTTAATTACGGAGTTCCTATGGCCACCTTCCAGCTCCATCATCAGACCCTAGTTACCATATAGTATCAAAGTACTTGTCAAGACGAATCTAATGAGCTCAAATTCGATAGGGTTGCATCATTTAATTACGGAGTTCCTATGGCCACCTTCCAGCTCCATCATCAGATCAGCTCTATGTCACAATAACATTGCATTGTCATCCGATTTATACATGCATTCTAAATTTCAGCTCAATCGGAAACCGGGAAGTGTATCAAATTTAAGTTGCAAGATTTGATTACAGACAGACAACGGGACAGGTTAAAAGCTTGTAAAAATGTTTGCTCGCAGCCCGTTTGTGATTAAGTGGTCGTGGTATGTGCCAGTGAAATACGATCGCTTTCTTCATTGCATTATGGTACTAGCACGTTTAATTGCTTTAACATTTCTCTACAAAATAGACCAGATAAAAAGTCCGAAACTCACTGGAGAAATGACACCTGAAATTCGGTTTTCAGCCATTTTTGGTTCTTACGAGCTTTATAAGCCGAAGCTCAGTCTCGTTTAGTTTTGCGGTCTACAACCCAAATGTTTGCGTGCTAAGACTTCAATGCGGTGTCCAAAACATATTTCCGATAATAAGCCGCTAATACTTTGACAGCAGTCTTAATAAAATCTACTTGGTAACACTTCATATCATACACCCTGTAATTTTAACTCAATAGTTAGTTTAGTACTTGGGTTCACACAGAAATAAAGGAACGGTACAAGTTTCAAGTTGAATTAAAGTAACTCTTAAAGACAACCTATCAGATTGCCACTACACATTGAAGGCAGATCGGACCCGCGATCCGTCCTCAATGTGTTCTAATTACACGTTCCAAACGGGTAAGAAACCCGTTTCCCGGTATCAAAGAAACGGGTACACGGAAACAGGTACACGAAATCCGGGCACGACCAGAGCCCTATACCTATGCTAGTCCCCGTTTCATGAGTTTACTTAAAAAGGCTCCAGCCGAAGACCAGGGACCTATTTCTCGAAAGCTTGTAACTTATAATACAAACGGAAGTCCTTATCTAATCAATAGTGTTAAAAAGAGACTTCCACTTGTATTACAAGTTACAAGCGTTCGAGAAATGGGCCCCAGTGCTATACTCTGTTTGGTTAGGTATTTAAAAAAAGGTAAACAATCTTGCAGTATCTTTTTATTGAAAAATGCATATAAAAATCCAAACTATAGGTACTTAATGAATCAAAACAAATGTAGATCACTGCATTTCCTTGTTATATTATGTATATTTGCTCAAACTTATTTTCTACTCGTAGTTTTCAATAAAAAGATACTGCAAGGTCGTTTACCTTTTTTTAAATACATAACCAAACAAACTACTTATAGTCTAACCCCCTTATTCATAAACGTCTGCTAACTTAACAAGCCGCTAATAATTGTTTGTCCCTTTCGGTCTTAACAATGTGTCCATAAGAGCAAAAGGGACAAACAATTATTAGCGGCTTGTTAAGTTAGCTTAGTTATGTATGAATAACCCCTCGTCAGTGGCGAGGCCCGATTTTAACATTTTATCAACCGCCCGCATTTGTGGCGAAGCCCGATTTGGACATTGAGTAATAATGTCCAAATCCACTGAAGTATACCTGTCTCTTGCATACTCATTGAGGTGTGTAGGTAGTGAAATAGGACAGATAGAAAACTTGACCTTGAGCAGCCTTTGTGCGAAAGAGCCATTGTGCGTGCAGTTTCTTAGCACTCGGTGGCCTGGCAACCCTTGTCTGTGACAAGGCCCGAACTGGGCTCCACAGACAATGACTTTTCGCCATTTTTGTCGTCACTGACGAGGGGATATGGGGGTAATTATTTTAAGTAGGTATATACAAACCTGCGAACAACACGCGAGGCTCGCCCCCCGAATCCAGAAGGGGGTAGCTCAGCCATTTCCTCGCCAGTGGGTACTGAGGCGCCTCCAGGTTGGAGTACGTGTAGCTGCCGCGTGTGAACGGGTTCGAGAACCAAGTGGACCTGGAAAACGGGTAATGGATGGTGTGAATTGCACGGAGTACTGAACAACAAAGCACATAGGAAAGGAAAGTTAAGTATAATAATAATGTAAGGGGGCAATTACACAAAAGATCCCAATGGGTCGAAGTGTATCCGTAAGGGCCCCACAAATAAGATAAGATAAGATAATAATAATGTATGTAGTAATGAATTAATCATAGGAAGTTTTAAGTAACGCATGTAGTCCATGGTTGGAAAAAACCGTTACGATTCATTCTTTCCCCTAAAATAGTTATTATCGAAAATATCGAAAAAACCGGTAATTAAAAAAAAAATTATCGATAAAAAATTATCGGAAAATAGACCGATATTATCGAAAACCGGTATCCATGCTCTAGTAGTGCTAAATCTTTTTCATCACAATTGCTTTCTAAGCGCGCTATTGCTTCCATGCGTAGTTGGAGTAATAGAAAAGCGAAATTCCCTAGGGAGTAATATAAATGTTAGTTAAAAACTGGTTTTTTAGTACAGATGGTGCCTTTTTTACGTGCTAGTGCGAAAAGTGGCTCATTTTACGTCAGGTACAAAACTTCGGGAGGGCCACCTGTACTAAAAAACGGTTTACGAGACACGTGCAAAAAGGAAATTCGTCACTCGTGTCGATTTAAAACACTCCCTTCGATCGTGTTTTAAAACCTCGCCACTCGTTTCGAATTTCTTGTTTTTCGCACTTGTGTCGTAATATCGTCCTATTTTTGCTCGCAATTGTAATGAAAAATATTTTATTGCATCTCGGTCGGTAAGCGGAATACTAACTCGAGTCATTAAAAGCCCTCCACCTACGGCGTCGGACTTCTAACACTCTCATTAGTAATATCGCACTAAACTCCCTTAATGCACAATGTACTATTTCCTTCGTGTTTTCATGGAAACGTCCGAATAATCCTGAGCAATCCGCAGGCAGACTGAGATGAGTCTGCCTGCGACCACGGGTGTAACGTCATGCCCGAAACGTCAGGATATAATTAAACATAAGTTTACGCGATTAAGACCCGTTTCGTCTTTAAAATATGAATGATAATCGTGATAATCTGTCTCAATATTTTACCTTCAGTGCTTTGAATATTGAAGTTGACTGTGACACCAATATGAATTCAGAAGTTTCCGTGAAAAGCCGAAAGAAAAGGATTTTGCACTACATCTGTACCAGGCTATAGGTAAAGTTCCGGTTAAGTAGTAGAGACTTCAGCCGTGTGGTGACGGCAGTAAGAATACATTTGTCACCGCCCCAACTCCTCCTGCGGGTGTCGTTAGTCGTAAGAGTCGACTAAGGGATTAAAGTGTCGCTGACCATTATTTGATAAAAGATTGATGATGGGCAGCAGCGTCATCATTAGTGGACACAACTGCGATCGCCAATACACTTGCCCAGCGTGGCGATTATGGGCATTTACCTTCTATATCCCCTCGTCAGTGACGACAAAAATGGCGAAAAGTTGTCTGTGGAGCCCAGTTCGGGCCTTTTCACAGACAAGGGTTGCCAGGCCACCGAGTGCTAAGAAACTGCACGCACAGCGGCTCTTTCGCACAAAGGCTGCTTAAGGCCAAGTTTTCTATCTGTCCTATTTCACTACCTACACACCTCAATGAGTATGCAAGAGACAGGTATAAATCAGTCATATTATGGTGGATTTGGACATTATTACACAATGTCCAAATCGGGCTTCGCCACAAATGCGGGCGATTGATAAAATGTTAAAATCGGGCCTCGCCACTGACGAGGGGATATAATGCGTCTATACACATAGTGGACTATTATAGGCTGATGATGATGTACCTACCTAACAAGTTCTTAGTTGACTACGGAACCTTACAAATGTGTTATACCTGAGGATGCCTGTAGGAGGAGGAACTGTGATATTCAGCGCGTCCCCGATAAACCTCTGCAGCAGTTCCACACTCTTGGTCTTCAGGATGTCTTCTGGCAAGGTCTCCACCTGAAAGACATTATCTCATCGTCAACCTGTATCACTGCTGCTGGGCATTGGCCCATGGCACTTCACTCTGCTCGATCTTGAGGTTTCCTGCTCCAATCACTTTGGGGATAACATTATAAATAGTACTTTTTATATTGGCGTTATTTGTCTATTGTTGGGAAACCGTAAACGCAAGCTGTAAAAAAGGCGGCTTTGTCGCTAAAGAGCGATCTCTTCCAGACAACCTTTGGGTAGAGGAGATAAGAAAGTGAAAGTTGCTAAGGAATGTAGAAATAAACACAAAATACAACTGTAGGTACTCTACATTGGCGTTCAGAATTGCATGGACGATTTATGAATGACTTCATTCATAAACTGTCCATGCAATTTTGAACCCGACTAGAGTAATGTACCTAACATGTTCTCGACCAGTCTACCTATGTTCCAGTCCTACCTGTTTAGCGACCTCGCCGCTGGTCCACAGCGTGAGTGTGTTGCTAGAACCCATGGGCGGGTGGGCTCCGAATATGCGTGTCGTCCAATAGTCAGCGGCCGGTACTTTCTTCTTGTCATCTCCTGAAAATTTTCAACATTATGTCCAACCAAGCTGTCAATAGAAAATGGGGCAAATGCAAAAAATATAGGTGCGAAGAGTTGGCTGCTCATAGATGAATTAGCCGCTGGGTTCTACCTACTAACGGTAAGCTGATTGGCCAAAGTATAAATATCAGAGGCTAAGGATTTTGTCACGGATATTGGACGTCGTTTACGATAGAGGTCTTGACCCTCGCTCCGGGACATTCCTGGTGCAAAAATTGACAATCACGATTCATCGTGGCAATGCCGCGAGCATTTTTGCGCCAGGGATGACACGGGGTGGGTTATTTGCTTTGTACTTTTGGTATTGTTTGTGACATGTGTAAAATGAAGTCTAATATTTATGCTTCAGTTTGCATTATTAAATACTAACGCTCTACGATCCTGTCTCCCGTCGAGCTGACGATACATTAACAGTACTGACAAGCTTTGATAAACTGGTGTGGTTCTACATGTATACCTTCCTAAGGAATTAGAGCAACGGGCCTATTCGGCCATAGGATGGTTACCTATTCATAATCCAAGACCCACTCACACCTGAATAATTCTACAAGTCTGCGCTCCGGTCAGATCAAGAAAAAACTTTAATGGAAACTGTCTAATTAGGTACGGTGCGCTTAAGCAAGTGTATGCATGCCGAACATCAGTCATTTTCATTTGGGTCAAACGCAAACCCATGTTCGGAGTCTTTCTGGTGGACAATCTAAAATGCTTGATTTTATTATGAAAGCCTAATCTTCATTAAGACGTACTCCTTTTTCAATGCGTTGTATGATAAAAATCATTACTACCTGTCCACAGGCTGTTGATTATCGACCACAGGAAATAAAAAGTGCGTGTTCAGCTGAACTGTAGAGCCCCTTTTTCCTGTGGCCAATAGTAAGCAACTGGTAGGAGTGTAGTCGTGATT
Organism: Thaumatotibia leucotreta; assembly: GCA_025490895.1. NCBI lineage: Eukaryota > Metazoa > Arthropoda > Insecta > Lepidoptera > Tortricidae > Thaumatotibia > Thaumatotibia leucotreta. The sequence continues at coordinate 47,628 of JALPQI010000827.1, read as the reverse complement.
TTTATCATACAATTCAATAGGAAAGGAGTGCCTTTAAATGACAATAAGGGCTTAATAAGAAAATTAACTCTCACAGCCCTTAACTTTTAAAATGTCCACCGGAAAGACTCATAACATGATTTTGAGTTTGACCCATTTGCTTCCAAAAGGTTACCTTTCCAAATGAAGCCAATGAGCGTCACATTACTTGGCCACCAGGCCTGCTCGAACGACAGGATCACCTTCCCGACGACGCCGATGCTTATTTTGTCTATGGCCGTCTGTTTCTCTTGCGGCAGAGGAGTCGAGAAGAGCGTTTTGTGGCTGGAAAAGAACAGCTATCGTTATTTCTGTTTATCCTCGACATCCAATCGTTCCATATCCATATCCTTTTGACAGTTGCCCACACAGCCTCCGATGGTCATCTTTAATCGTTAAGTCGTTGAACAACAAATTTTGTAGATTCAATTAAAGCAAGATCTGCCATCCTTCTACGCCACCATGATCATGGTTTGGTTAGGATAGCATGCTATGATGAAATTAATGAAACATCTATCCTTTGCCAAATGATCGAGAACCATTCTGCTTAAGGTTACCACTTGGTGACCAGTACGACCTTAGCGGGAAGCTGTGTTAATGATCGTATAATACTCATTCTTTTGAAGAGTGTGCTGATTAGAACGCATGATATGCCCGACGAATCTGAGTATCCTCTCCTGACAAATAGTTGAAAGCCGCTTGGTAATATTCAGCTCTTGCAATATTGACTAGTTTGTTCCAAATGCAGTCAAAAGAACATTATTCTCGGCAAAATCGAAGGCCGACGCTCCAGGGGTGGAATACCGATAAGGTGGACTGACACCATGAAAAAAGCTTATGGTTCGATGCAGATGGCAGTCCATATGGCCATAGACCGCGTCAAGTGGAAGAATTTCACTGTTGGTCACAACCCTCAGCCATGAGGGAGCGACTGAGAAGAAGAATACTCGTACTGTGTGAGTGTGATGCTTACTTTGCCTTGAGCACGCCAACCGACACAGTGACGACAGCGTGTTTCGCCGTGTAATAGCTGCCATCCCTGCACTCGACCTTGACGGTCTCGTTGGGGTGCTGCGGCGTAATGATGCGGGTCACTTCCGTGCTCAGCTTTATGTCCAGGTTCGGGATCCCGGGCCCGTTGTGTGACCAGTAAGGTGACCTTAGCGGGAAGCTGTCTTACCGATCGTGTGAGCTACTTACTTAGATTTGGTATCCACCCATCATTATGATAATGTTCTTGTCCATCACCTCATTCTCCAGCTCTCTATCAACCGTGGTCCCATGAGGCAGTCGGTGGGTGACCAGTAAGGTTACCTTAGCGGGAAGTTGTCTTACCGATCGTGTAATACATTGTGAGCTACTTACTTATATTTGATTAATTTGGTAGCCATCCATCATTATGACGGTGTTCTTGTCCATCACCTCGTTCTCCAGCTCTCTATCAACCGTGGTCCGAGGTGCTTACTTTGCCTTGAGCACGCCAACCGACACGGTGACGATAGCGTGTTTCGTCGTGTAAGAGCTGACATCCCTGCACTCGACCTTGACGGTCTCGTTGGGGTGATGATGCGGGTCACTTCCGTGTTCAGCTTTATGTCCAGGTTCGGGATCCCGGGCCCGTTGTGTGACCAGTAAGGTCACCTTAGCGGGAAGCTGTCTTACCGATCGTGTGAGCTACTTACTTACATTTGTTTAATTTGGTAGCCATCCATCATTATGTCGGTGTTTTTGTCCATCGCCTCGTTCTCCAGGTCTGGATCAACCGTGGTCCCATCAGTCGGTGGGTGCAGCCTACCGAAACGCAGGAACGAGTAGACGGTACGTTTTTTTTTATTAAAATAACACTCTAAGTATGCGGCTGGATCTAGGGCCTGGAGCACCGGGGCCGGTACTAAGATTTTCATTTCCCGGTACCAAGCGGTACCAGTACCGGGACTCCCGGTACTGTCCGGTTCTTCCATCCGCGTATGACTTAATGATAATGACTTTATTACTAAATTGTTTATTGAACAAATAAATATGCAGCGCTTATAGTATTAAATGTGACGTTTTCAAGTTAAAGGTCGCGTACCATATGGACGAAATTTGCTCCTATTTTTATACGACTTAGAGCGTTCTTGTGCTTAAGTGACAATGTTGCATCTTTATGAAAATGTCACAAAACTCACAATATACTTAGTTTGTGAGTGTTGCGAAATATTCATAAAGACAAAAGTCCATTCGTCCATTAAAGACAAAAGCGACACAACTAACAAACCATGAAAAAATATTTTATTGCAGAAACGAAATTATAAACACTAATATTTTACGTGGCACTAAGACACCTCTGTCGATTTGACGTTAGAAGGTATCAAAATTATGCAGGTGCCCTTTTTGCGCTATCACGCTTTCGTTAAGTACTAACTTCAGTGCTAAACCACCATTTTGTCAGTTGCAACTTGCTTACTTTGCCTTGAGCACGCCAACCGACACAGTGACGACAGCGTGTTTCGCCGTGTAAGAGCTGCCATCCCTGCACTCGACCTTGACGGTCTCGTTGGGGTGCTGATGCGGGTTACTTCCGTGCTCAGCTTTATGTCCAGGTTCGGGATCCCGGGCCCGTGGTGTGACCAGTATGGTGACCTTAGCGGGAAGCTGTCTTACCGATCGTGTGAGCTACTTACTTAGATTGGTTTAATTTGGTAGCCACCCATCATTATGATGATGTTCTTGTCCGTCACCTCGTTCTCCAGCTCTCTAGCAACCGTGGTCCCATCAGTCGGTAGGTGACCAGGGTCGCGTTTTATAAAGTTACAATTTCACTGTTTGCCTCTCTTTCTAGCCAATATGTGCGTGCGTTAGAAAGGCAAACAGCGAAATTGTAAATTGTAACTTTATAAAACGCGACCCAGTAAGGTTACCTTAGCGGGAAGATGTTACCGATCGCGTAATAGGTTCATTCTCAGAGAAGCGTTTTAACCGCTCGAATTTGTTGTTGTCGTCTCGTGATTATCACCGATATGGCGGGACTAGTAGCAACAACATTAAATTGATTTCGCTAGACTTAGCATTGATACTGAATTCCGTTTTTTTTAATTAAAATAATACTCTAAGGGTGCGGCTCTACTGACGTGAAGCGGAGCGGAGCTGTGGGAGCTCGGCCAATAAGACCGTATCACAGTGTTTCGAATTTGAATTTGAAGAATGTAATTGGTCAATTTTGCACAGCTCTGCGTCAGTGGAACAGCACCCGGGTCATCTCTTGAACAACATTTGCCGAGACGACAATGAAGAAATACTCGTACTGTGTGAGTGTGAGGTGCTTACTTTGCCTCGTTGAAGTTGTTACCGATCGCGTAATAGGGTGGATCGAGGAGCGTTTTAACCGCTCCAATTTGTCATTGTCGTCTCGCGATATCACCGAAACGGAGGGACGAGTGGCAACAACATTGATTTCGCTATACTTGGTATTGGTACAGGATTACGTTTACAATAAAATAACACTCTTAGGGTCATCTCTTAAATAACATTTACCGAGACGACAATGAAGAAATACTCGTACCGTGTTAGTCAGGCGTGGATCCAGGACTTTGTTGAGGGGTTGGGCGGCACGGCCCTATGTTAAGATAGTATTTTATACTTAAAACAGCACCTAGGCATACCTAAGTCCAGTGTCAAGACGGGGGGGAGGGGGGGGGGGAGGGGCAAGTGCCCTCATTGCCCCTCCCCTGGATCCGCGCCTGGTGTGAGTGTGAGGTACTTACTTTGCCTTGAGCACGCCAACCGACACAGTGACGACGGCGTGTTTCGCCGTGTAAGAGCTGCCATCCCTGCACTCGACCTGGACGGTCTCGTTGGGGTGATGATGCGGGTTACTTCCGTGCTCAGCTTTATGTTCGGGATCCCGGGCCCGTGGTGTGACCAGTAAAGTGACCTTAGCGGGAAGCTGTCTTACCGATCGTGTAATACTCGTACTGTGTGAGTGTGATGCTTACTTTGCCTTGAGCACGCCAACCGACACGGTGACGACAGCGTGTTTCGCCGTGTAAGAGCTGCCATCCCTGCACTCCACCTTGACGGTCTCGTTGGGATGCTGCGGCGTGGTGATGCGGGTCACTTCCATGCTCAGCTTTATGTCCAGGTTCGGGATCCCGGGCCCGTTGTGTGACCAGTAAGGTGACCTTAGCGGGAAGCTGTCTTATCGATGGTGTGAGCTACTTACTTAGATTTGTTTAATTTGGTATCCACCCATGATTATGATGATGTTCTTGTCCATCACCTCATTCTCCAGCTCTGGACCAACCGTGGTCCAATCAGTCAGTAGGTGACCAGTAAGGTTACCTTAGCGGGAAGTTGTTGCCGATCGTGTAATAGGTTCATTCTCTGAGGAGCGTTTTAACCGCTCGAATTTTTCATTGTCGTCTCGTGATTATTACCGAAATGGCGGCACGAGTAGCAATAACATTAATTACGCTAGACTTAGCATTGATATCTACTGAATTACGTTTTTTTTAATTAAAATAACACTCTAAGGATGCGGAGCGGAGCTGTGGGAGCTCGGCCAATAAGACCGCATCACAGTGTTTTGAATTTGAAGAATGTAATTGGTCCATTTTGCACAGCCCCGCTTTTTTTGAGGCATTTTGGAGCCGTACCCGGGTCATCTCTTGAACATTTGCCGAGACGACTATGAAGAAATACTCGTACTGTGTATGTGGTGCTTACTTTGCCTTGAGCACGCCAACCGACACGGTGACGACAGCGTGTCTCGCCGTGTAAGAGCTGCCATCCCTGCACTCGACCTTGACGGTCTCGTTGGGGTGATGATACGGGTCACTTCCGTGCTCAGCTTTATGTTCGGGATCCCGGGCCCGTGGTGTGACCAGTAAGGTGACCTTGGCGGGAAGCTGTCTTACCGATCGTGTAATACTCGTACTGTGTGAGTGTGATGCTTACTTTGCCTTGAGCACGCCAACCGACACAGTGACGACAGCGTGTTTCGCCGTGTAAAAGCTGCCATCCCTGCACTCGACCTTGACGGTCTCGTTGGGGTGATGATACGGGTCACTTCCGTGCTCAGCTTTATGTTCGGGATCCCGGGCCCGTGGTGCCCGTGGTGTGACCAGTAAGGTGTGTCTTACCGATAGTGTAATACTCGTACTGTGTGAGTGTGAGATGCTTACTTTGCCTTGAGCACGCCAACTGACACAGTGACGATAGCGTGTTTCGCCGTGTAAGAGCTGCCATCCCTGCACTCGACCTTGACGGTCTCGTTGGGGTGCTGCGGCGTGAGGATGCGGGTCACTTCCGTGCTCAGCTTTATGTCCAGGTTCGGGATCCCGGGCCCGTGGTGTGACCAGTAAGGTGACCTTAGCGGGAAGCTATCTTACCGATCGTGTGAGCTACTTACTTAGATTTGTTTAATTTGGTATCCATCCATCATTATGATGATGTTATTGTCCATCACCTCATTCTCCAGCTCTGTATCAACCGTGGTCCCATCAGTCGGTGGGTGACCAGTAAGTATACCGTATTACCGATCGTGTAATACTGTGTGAGCTACTTACTTACATTTGTTTAATTTGGTAGCCATCCATAAGCCATCACCTCATTCTCCAGCTCTCTATCAACCGTGGTCCCATCAGTCGGTAAGTGACCAGTAAGGTCACCTTAGCGGGAAGATGTTACCGATCGCGTAATAGGGTCATTCTCCGCGGAGCGTTTTAACCACTGGAATTTGTCATTGTCGTCTCGTGATTATTACCGAAATGGCGGCACGAGTAGCAATAACATTAATTACGCTAGACTTAGCATTGATATCTACTGAATTACGTTTTTTTTTAATTAAAATAACGCTCTAAGGATGCGGAGCGGAGCTGTGGGAGCTCGGCCAATAAGACCACATCACAGTGTTTTGAATTTGAAGAATGTAATTGGTCCATTTTGCACAGCCCCGCTTTTTTTGAGGCATTTTGGAGCCGTACCCGGGTCATCTCTTGAACATTTGCCGAGACGACAATGAAGAAATACTCGTACTGTGTATGAGGTGCTTACTTTGCCTTGAGCACGCCAACTGACACAGTGACGACAGCGTGTTTCGCCGTGTAAGAGCTGCCATCCCTGCACTCGACCTTGACGGTTTCGTTGGGGTGCTGCGGCGTAATGATGCGGGTCACTTCCGTGTTCAACTTTATGTCCAGGTTCGGGATCCCGGGCCCGTTGTGTGACCAGTAAGGTGACCTTAGCGGGAAGCTGTCTTACCGATCGTGTGAGCTACTTACTTAGATTTGGTATCCACCCATCATTATGATAATGTTCTTGTCCATCACCTCATTCTCCAGCTCTCTATCAACCGTGGTCCCATGAGGCAGTCGGTGGGTGACCAGTAAGGTTACCTTAGCGGGAAGCTGTCTTACCGATCGTGTAATACATTGTGAGCTACTTACTTATATTTGATTAAATTGGTAGCCATCCATCATTATGACGGTGTTCTTGTCCATCACCTCGTTCTCCAGCTCTCTATCAACCGTGGTCCGAGGTGCTTACTTTGCCTTGAGCACGCCAACCGACACAGTGACGACAGCGTGTTTCGCCGTGTAAGAGCTGCCATCCCTGCACTCGACCTTGACGGTCTCGTTGGGGTGCTGCGGCGTGAGGATGCGGGTCACTTCCGTGCTCAGCTTTATGTCCAGGTTCGGGATCCCGGGCCCGTGGTGTGACCAGTATGGTGACCTTAGCGGGAAGCTGTCTTACCGATCGTGTAATACTCGTACTGTGTGAGTGTGATGCTTACTTTGCCTTGAGCACGCCAACCGACACAGTGACGACAGCGTGTTTCGCCGTGTAAGAGCTGCCATCCCTGCACTCGACCTTGACGGTCTCGTTGGGGTGCTGTGGCGCGATGATGCGGGTCACTTCCGTGCTCAGCTTTATGTCCAGGTTCGGGATCCCGGGCCCGTTGTTGTACTTGTTCTGGGAATCAAAGATGTACCGTAACTACCGTAAAACCATACGACTATAATCCAGTACAGAGTACTGCAACTATGGTCCACAAGTTCAACTCGTAATTAAGCATCAATGGAAATCTTTTACTTTAGTTTTCTCTAAGTTTTTTAATCATTAAGGAGGAGACTTTGTGTAACAACTGCGTCAATAACTAATATAATGATTACACTATGCCGTGTGGTGACGGCAGTAAGAATACATTTGTCACCACCCCAACTCTTCCCGTGGGTGTCGTAGGAGTCGACTAAGGGACTAAAGTGTTACTGATCATACACTTGACCCGGGTATGTCTGAAAACTACGACCAAGACCACCGGGGGATGGGCAGCAGCATCCCTAAAGTGCGGTGGAGACACTGCGATCGCCAACCCGCATGCCAAGCGTGGCGATTATGGCAACTACCCCCCATGGATTTACAAACAAGGCCGCGGCCCCGAGGTTCCGGCGACCCCCGGTGCCCTGGTTATGGTAGCGGCCAGGGTGCTAGCGGGGTCAGGGGTGCTAAGAATCTCCGGCAAAGATCCGGCTACCACCACCGACGACCTCTGGCCCTGGCAACGTACAACACACGTACACTGCGGACCGACGAAAAGTTAGTGGAACTGGAGGAAGGATTGAGCAAGTTGCGTTGGGACATTGTGGGATTGTCAGAAGTCCGAAGAGAGGGCGAGGACACGATAATCCTAAAGTCCGGCAACTTGCTCTATTTCCGGGAGGGCGACCAACAGTCCCAGGGAGGTGTCGGGTTCATCGTCCACAAGTCCCTCGTAAACAACGTGGTGAAGATCGAGAGTGTGTCGGCTAGGGTGGCGTACCTTATACTCAGAGTATCTGAGAGATACTCGCTGAAGGTCATACAGGTGTACGCGCCGACTTCGACACACTCCGACGACGAGGTGGAGGCTATGTATGATGATATCTCAAAAGCCATGCATAGCTCCAGAACCTACTTCACCGTTGTTATGGGGGACTTCAACGCGAAACTGGGCAAGAGAGATGGTGACGAACTGAGGGTGGGGCAATTTGGGGTTGGACGTCGGAACCACCGGGGCCATCTGCTGGCTGGTTTCTTGGAGAAGGAGGGACTCTACATGATGAACTCCTTCTTTAAGAAACGCGAGCACAGAAAATGGACTTGGATGAGTCCCGACGGTGCAACTAAAAACGAGATCGACTTCATCATGTCGACGAAGAGATATATATTCAACGATGTTTCTGTGATCAGTACGGTTAAAACCGGTAGCGATCACCGCCTGGTAAGAGGCACGTTGAATATATGTCCTAAGCTAGAACGCTCGCGACTGATGAAGTCTACGCTCCGTCCTGCACTCCATCTCCAAAGCCCCGAGAGCTTTCAGCTGGAACTCCAAAACCGTTTCGATTGCCTAGGCGATGACGTGGACGTATTCAACGACGGGTTTGTGGAAGCTGTCCATAGCGCTGGGTCTAAGTTTTTTAAGGCCCAGCGGACAAATAAGACCAGAAAGCTCTCCGACTCCACTCAGAAGCTAATGGAAAAAAGGAGTGAACTGGTTCTACAATCCTCAGTTGATGCGACTTCATACCGGCAGCTCAACAGACAAATCTCTAAGTCCCTCAAACGCGATATGCGCCAATTCCGTACCAAGTGTATAGAAGAAGCCATCGAGCGGAACAAGGGCTCTAAAGTTTTTGCAAGGGATCTGTCTGTTGGGCAAAGCCAGCTCGCCAAATTCAAGACTGAGGATGGTAGAATCGTCACATCCAGATCTGAGCTGCTGAGTGAGATAGAGGGTTTTTATGGACAGCTGTACACGTCAACTAGCAGACCCGAAGTTGATCTAGCGGAAGACCTCAGAGCTAGACTGACCCGACACTATACAGAAGACATCCCGGACATCAGCCTGTGCGAGATTAGAATGGCTCTTGAACAGCTCAAAAATAACAAGGCGCCTGGGGAGGACGGAATTACAGCTGAGCTTCTGAAGGCGGGTGGTAAACCGATCCTTACGGCCCTTCAGAAGTTGTTCAATTCCGTCTTACTGGAAGGGAGAACGCCAAAGGCATGGAACAGAGGTGTGGTGGTACTGTTCTTCAAAAAAGGTGACAACGCTTTATTGAAGAACTACCGACCCATCTCACTTCTGAGCCATGTCTATAAGCTGTTTTCAAGAGTCATTACGAATCGTCTTGCACGCAGGCTTGATGACTTCCAGCCTCCCGAACAAGCCGGTTTCCGAAGAGGCTTTAGTACCGTAGACCACATCCATACGCTTCGCCAGGTTATACAGAAGACCGAAGAATATAACCTGCCCCTCTGTTTAGCGTTTGTGGACTACGAGAAAGCCTTCGATTCGATCGAAACATGGGCAGTACTACAGTCTCTCCAACGGTGCCAAGTCGACTACCGCTATATCGAGGTGTTGAAGTGTTTGTACGAGAGCGCCACAATGTCAGTCCGACTCCAAGACCAGAGCTCGAAGCCAATTCTGCTGCAGCGGGGAGTTAGGCAAGGAGATGTCATCTCCCCTAAGCTGTTTACCGCTGCACTGGAGGATGTCTTTAAGACTCTGGACTGGAGAAGGCTGGGTATCAACATAAACGGCGAGTACCTCACTCACCTTCGATTCGCTGACGATATAGTAGTCTTGGCTGAGACCTTGGAGGACTTAAGTACTATGCTCGTTGACCTCAGTAAAGCCTCCGAGCGAGTTGGTCTTAGGATGAACATGGATAAGACGAAAATCATGTCGAATTCCCATGTAGCACCAACTCCCGTAATAATCGGAGACTTTACACTCGAAGTTGTAGACGAATACATATACCTAGGGCAAACTATTCAGTTAGGTAGGTCCAACTTCGAGAAAGAGGTCAATCGTCGAATCCGACTCGGTTGGGCAGCGTTCGGGAAGCTACGACACATATTTTCGTCCAATATTCCGCAGTGTTTGAAGACGAAAGTCTTTAATCAGTGTGTGTTGCCAGTGATGACATACGGTACTGAAACGTGGCCGCTTACAATGGGTCTCATAAGAAGGCTCAAAGTCACCCAAAGGGCAATGGAGAGGGCTATGCTAGGAGTCTCTCTGCGTGATCGGATTAAAAATGAGACCATCCAGCAGCAGAACCAAAGTAACCGAAATAGCTCTCCGAATCGCTAAACTGAAGTGGCAGTGGGCGGGGCACATTACGCGTAGAACCGATGGCCGTTGGGGCGGGAAGGTTCTTGAGTGGCGGCCACGTACCGGAAGGCGTAGCGTGGGTAGGCCCCCCACAAGGTGGACCGATGACCTGGTGAAGGTCGCAGGAGTCCGCTGGATGCGGGTGGCGCAGGACCGGTCATTGTGGCAATCTTTGGGGGAGGCCTATGTTCAGCAGTGGACGTCTTTCGGCTGATATGATGATGATGATGATGATGACTAAATCGAAGATATTCGACTTAATTTTGGACCATAGTTGGAAGCTTTTGGACTATAGTTGGGTAGTTTTACGGTACTTAATAAAGGGAACATACACCTACATAAATATGGGCCAAAGATCAGGACAATGTTAACAGATTTCAACGATCAGTCGATTCAGACTTTGAATTCAGATCTGAAGATTTATGATAAACTACTAAGTACTTTAAGACCTATATTATTAAGACTACTTATTGGCAACAAGGTTTTTCACAGTCATCTTGGTCTGATTCTGGTTTATCTGCCTCCGGTCAGCCTCCGTAGCCTAGTTGGTAGTGACCCTGCCTACGAAGCTGGAGGTTCTGGGTTCGAATCCCGGCGAGGGCATTATTTGTGTATTTCATCATCATCATCTCAGCCATAAGACGTCCACTGCTGAACATAGGCCTCCCCTCTGGACCTCCACATGTACCGTATTATCGTGTGTATTTATTTGTCACAAATATTTGTTCCTTGGTCATGGCTGTCTATGTATTTATGTATCTTTGTGTATCTATCTATTATATCGTCGCCTGGTACCCACATCACAAGCCTTAATTGAGCTTACCATGGGACTAGGTCGATTTGTGTAAGATATGTCTCAAGATATTTATTATTATTTTTTTTTTATTATTATCTGAGTTGGTATCTACCTAAGTACTAAAGTTATCTTACTGCTGGGGGGTTATCACCAGCTATCAGCTATCACCGCGGGGCGAGTATCGCCGTGTTTCTTTTATTTACACGGGAGTGCGTATCTTTTGTTCGTGTTTATAGCCGATAGTTCATAGCTTAGTAGCTCGCGGTGAGACCAGTGCCTAACACCTGTGACTTGTGCACACTATTTGTAGTCACATCACACAAACAAGATGTTAATTAATTATTGTTGAAAAACACCAAGGTAACTTTGGAAGCCTTGTTGCCGACCGTCCAATACCGGCTTTTGTTACGTCACATCCAAATCATAGCCATCACAGGGAAGGGCTTTTACTGTTAAAAAAAAACACAGCGAAATCATAGAAAAAAAACTTACCAGCATAATATCAAAGAACGTCTTATACCCATGCCTATGCCAGCTTAAGGTCTGCGGCCCGCCCAGAGTCTGATACACATCTTCTGTAGTCACGTCGTTCCAATCATTCGAAGATTCTAAATTGTTCGTCAGAAGATTGGAGAATTCGAGGTATTCTGTTATGAAGTCTTGGTCCTTTAGGAGCTCTGGCTTGTTCTTTGTGATGTATTCCATGAATCTTGAAAGGTGGAAAGAAACGTGAGTTAAGTTTTAGTTTCTTTTGCATTTAAGTACTTAAGTTGGTAGGTACCTATATTTGTCAACCTCGAAATCCTTAAGTATATTTATTTCTAAAGGAATGGAAAGTCGGGCCCAGAGATTTGCATGCGTGTTGTGCACCAAATCGCTGGGCCTTTCTATTTCAGTGGTGAAATATAAACGAAATAAAACTCCACTACATCCAGAGGCTAATCTGCCTAACAGAAGAATTAGCATATGCTACCCCGCACATAAATAGAACCCGCGCTACAATTCTAAAAAAAATCTTGGGAGAAAAGTCATAAATGTGCCCCAATTTCCACAGATTGATGCCCCAGTTTCACATTCATCAACTTTCAAAAAATCTCCCCTCCTTAGAAATAAACAGCAATCTAAGTAGTTACGGGCCCTTCTTGATCCGGCTCTGACTACATCATCTATTTCCCACTTACTTCTTAGTAAAGAAGGTACCCACAGCCTCCAGTGGGCTCAGCGGGTCTTCCAAAAAGTCCAAGTCCATCAGCTCGTTCACCAGCTCTGCATCAACCGTGGTCCCATCAGAGCGGAACGGTGCCATAATTAATGGCTGCAGCTCGGTGTCTATGCCATTCTTGGTGGCTGCCGAGTTTGTTCGCTAGCTGTTATGTTCTATTTCCCACTTACTTCCTAGTAAAGAAAAGGCGCCCACAGCCTCTGGTGGGCTCGGTGGATCTTCCAAGAAGTTTAAATCCATGAGCGGGGTCACCAGCTCAGCATCAACCGTGGTCCCATCAGAGCGGAACGGCGCCACAATTAATGGCTGCAGCTTGCTGTCTATGCCATTCTTGGTGGCTGCCGAGTTTGTTCGCTAGTTGTTACGTTCTATTTCCCACTTACTTCCTAGTGAAAAAGGTGCCCACAGCTTCCGGTGGGCTCGGTGGGTTCTCCAAGAAGTCCAAGTCCATCAGCTCGTTCACCAGCTCCGCATCAACCGTGGTCCCATCAGAGCGGAACGGCGCCACAATTAATGGCTGCAGCTTGGTCTCGATGCCATGCTTGGTGGCTGCCGCGTAGGTGCGGCTGGAGACGTTTCCGTGGATCCTGGAGAGGTCATTCATTTGAATAAACTTTTCGAAGTTTCGCAAAGAAGATACAACCTCAGCAGAAATCGTCAGCTTCGAATAAAGCCAAAGTAAGTGTCAAAAGCCTCCACAAGGTGGACTGATGACCTGGTGAAGGTCGCAGGAGTTCACTAGATGCGGGTGGCATAGGACCGATCATTGTTGCAATCTTTGGGGGAGGCCTATGTTCAGCAGTGGACGTCTTTCGGCTGATATGATGATGAAGTGTTAAAAAGCTGGCACTAAATGTGATTGTATCATGGAGATACCTAAACGAACCTCAAAAGAGCCCTTTGCTCTATGTTACACTAATCTATTCGCCTGTGTTAGGTAAGTAGATATTCTTTTTAGCACCAGGTAAGAGTGAATGAGAAAGCTGTATGGCCTTGGGACGGTGTAGACTCTGCCTCCAAAGCGAGACTAGGCTTCTAGAGCTAGGTCCAATCACTATTATGCTGTAAGTTACTGCAGAATTGTACTAGGGTTGGATCAGTGCTACCATTCAGCCCCGACCTCGACCACTCCAAACGAGACAGTGTAGACCCTACCTCCAAAGCGAAACTGGACTTCTAACCCTGGAGGAGTTTACTGCCATAACGTGACGGGTATCACGTACCCAGGTCTAATTACTGTTATTATGTCATAAGTCATAAGTAACTGCAGGACTGGTATAGCGATGGAACAGTGCTTAAGCAGTACCTTAGTCGCTAGATTTTTGCGGCAAGAATGCTGCTTTTTGGAGAACCTACTATACCTTGAGGAAACTTCGGCAGCTGATTGTGTATTTATGTATACAGGGTGTTTGGTCAGCGGTGTTGGAGCTTTTAAGGGCTTAACTACAATCAATTTCATCGACAAAATTACCATGCAATTTTTTTTCTGGCAACGATACTTAAATGGCGGTAATTTTAAAATTTCAAACCGACGAATACGGGTGCATGAGAGGGTTAATTTGTTACTATTTTTCATTTTTTATATTTTTTTAGCCTTGTTGTTGAAATAGTTGAGTCTAATGATTAGCATAATTAATTTGCTTATCTAATGAGCTCTCTAACGAGATTTTTTTGCAAAGATATGACCGATAACAAGCGTATAATTTCAGACATACCTCATGCACCCGTATTCGTCTGTTTGAAATTTTCAATTTGCCGTTTAATTATCGTTGGCAAAAAAAATTGCATGGTAATTTATCGATGAAATTGATTGTAGTTTAAGCCCTTAAAAGCTCCGACACCGCTGACCAAACACCCTGTATATGTCGTAGGATGATTTGATAGGATGTCATATACATAAATACACAATCAGCTGCCGAAGTTTCCTTAAGGTACAGTAGTAGCTTTTCCCGCTCTAAATATAGACTTATTTATACACTTACCATTCAGCCCCGACTTCGACCACTCCATCGCCAAAGGGGACAGTGTAGACCCTGCCTCCGATGCGGGACTGGGCCTCCAAGGCCAGGACCTTCCGACCAGCTTTAGCTAGCTCAGTGGCCGCTGTGGTTCCGGCTGAGCCTAGACCGATCACTATTGTGTCATAGGCAGGACTGCAAATGAAAACGAATGAAACATATTACAATATTCCTTGAGCTTGAGAGATTCCACGAAATCAGTGGCGTAACAATATGGTGGCAGGGCTGGCAAAATGCCACGGCCCCCCGACCCAAGAGGCCGTGAATTTAAATTTAAAATTTAAACTGAGTACAATGTGACGATGTTTACTGATAGGGCCCCATCAAAATAATTTGCCACAGGCCCCAGATGGTATAATTACGCCACTGCACGAAATTCAAATTTCGCGGTAGGCTTTTACCGAGAACAATGTTCGACGGTTTTCCTCTCTGTTACACCTTCGTAGGATTTCACAAGAACGACAGAAAAAGTAAAGTACGTATGAGAATGACAGATTCGAACAAAATGCCCGCCGCTTTTGATTTTTCTCGACGGTTCGCATAGCGCGTCATAGGGTGCGGCTTCGCTAACGGGGAGCGGAGCGGAGCTGTGGGATCTCGGCCAATGGGACCGCATTACAGTGTTCCGAATTTGAATTTGAAGAATGTAATTGGTCAATTTTGCACCGCACCGCTCCGCTCCGTGTCAGTGGAACCGCACCCTTAAGAGCTCAAGCTGATATTCAATACAGCTTAGCCAGTTATTTTCCGATTCGATCATGACCTAAGCTAAGACATTTGGCTGACATTTAGTAACTTAGATAAGTATTATAAGAGTATTGACATTGCCCATCGTATTATTCAATTTATTCTTATCGACATTTTATAAACATGTCTGACCTTAACAATATTTGCAATGTTATATAATGTAATGTATAATTAAATGAATTATCTTTAATAGGTAATAGTTAGCTTATGTTTGTAACAAACAGTTGTTATAGTGACAGTTTATCAATACTGAGTGATAAAAAGTCAAACAATAACATTGCTTCGCGAGCTTCGCTCTGAAGGACAAAGTGACGAAATCTTACAAATGTTAAATACGATACAAGTGCGAAAAAAATTTCGTTCGAAACGGAGGGCCGTAAATTAAAACAAGACCGAAGGGAGTAGGTATTTGAAATCGAAACGAGTTACGAATTCCTTTTTTTTACGCACGTGTGTACCTATACGTCCCTCAGAATTTTAGACCTGACAAAAATTTACCACTTCTCGCACTAGCGCGTAAAAAAAGCATTTTTTTTTAAAGTTCTGTCCCCACTTTTTTTGAATTTGGAATTTTTAATATGATTTCCACTCAGAATCAGAAAGAGTTCTTTCGACCCTGATATAAAACATATTCAAAAATCTAAGTATGATACAAAATAGTACATTACGACACAAGTGTGTACATTTTTGCATGTGTCTCGTAAGACGTTTTTTAGTACAAATTGCCCTCCGAAGTTTTGGGGCTGAGATAAAATGAGTTACTTCTCGCACTAGAGCCTAAAAAAGGTACGATCTGTAGTAAAAATATGTTGGGACATCTTTGAAAAAAAATGGCCCACACGTCCTAATTTAATAACAACGAAAACATTGTTAAGTCGATAAGGGCAATCATGCTTCAATCTTTTTCTTCGGGCATCGGGCAATAGGTTTGAATCAGATTAATCCAATAATCCTTCTTTCTAAGATTATGGCAGTTCGAAGCGGTTCATTTCACTTCGATCAGGCTCAAATAATACTTTAATCAGTATCGTAACATGAGCTGGAAAGTATAGGATAAGTACGTTAGGTTTTACTCGATACGAGTAGGTACGTAATGCGTTCTATCGCGCTCGCATTGACAGATTGGAGGGAGCGCGATGGCCTGCTTTACGTATCGAGTAAAACCTAACGTTACTGCAGTGTTATGTTATTCACTAAGGAAACCGCCTTGCTGTCAGCGCTGTGTCAGCGCTGCGGCAGCGTCGAGCCTAAAAATGGTATTCACTAATGTACTTTAAACGACACTAGTACTCGGCGACGAATGCGGCGTGAGCTGGAACCACACTGCGTCGAGAGTTTGACGTTTAATGTACGAACTTCGTATTCTCTAACGAAAAACAGCGACGAACTCGCCCACAACCTCGCTCTCAGCCTCGATTCCTAATGTCAAATAAAACAGCTAGGATTTTAGACACGGCTGTCTCGACGTCGAGCTCGTTGACGAACGCAGCGTCGAATGTGTGAATAAGAGAATAGCATAGCTGATATTTGTAAAGTCAGGATTTTGCTGGGACCTCAGGGACCCTTTTTTTTATTATGTGACGAAGCTAGACAACTGAGCTCTCAGAGTCTCAACCCACTTTATGGAAATATTATGCCTATAACAACTCTTTACTCCGCTATGATATTCTACTTTGGGGAAAATATAGCAACCTTTAAGCCTAATAATTATAATGCCTACATGTCAAGACAGTTGTTGATCAGATTAACAATTCACCAATTATTTACACTCACTTATTTTTACTTTTTTGCTAATGAAGATCGAAAGAGCTCGCGATTCTGAGTAGAATAAATATGAAAATATACAAATTTGGAAAATTAAAAAAAAAACTACAACAAAATAAAAAATCCGCCCGTGTAAGGCTTCTTACCTACTTAGGGCTGTGGGATGAACTCAAAAAAGTTTAAAGCAAAAGTTTTCGAGTTTCATGAGAAACACTCTTGAACGTATCGAACACAAATAACCGAACACCCTTATTACAATGCCATAAGGTCTATTTATATTACAAACTCATGTAAACTCACCCTTCTGCCGCTGTGGCGACCACAAAGCCAACACACGCGAGTAGCACTAGCATCATCATGTGCTCAACTAAATCATCGCACGCGCGACCTTTATAGTGGTCATTATCTCTTGGATGGGGTTATGCAACATGTCACAATGAGGTAGGCAGTTTTATTAAAATAGCACATAGGTACTCATAAAAATTCGCAACCCGCAGGTTTCGCCTAATCACAGAAAAGGTTAAATTTTTGTTACAAAAAGAACAAGTTTCGTCAACCAACCCAAGTGAACTAGGGACGCCGTAGTAATTTTTTTTATACGTAGAACATAAATAAAAAAAAATTTGGAGCTCTTTGGAGTATATCGATTAGATTTCCGACACACGAAAGTGGATCGACAGTTTGGATGTGACCTTGATAATATTTTACTCAAGAACGAAAAAGGATCCTACTACAAAAAAACTGTACATATAATTTATTTTAATATGTCAAAAGGAAAAGTAATTAATTTCAGTGATTGAATCCTTTTCAGGAGTCCGCTGGATGCGGGTGGCGCAGGACCGGTCATTGTGGCAATCTTTGGGGGAGGCCTATGTTCAGCAGTGGACCGCTTTTCGGCTGATATGACGATGATGATGATGATGAATCCTTTTCACGGAAACGTCCGAATTTATCTTTCTGTCTCAGTTAGCTTCAGTGCAATGGACACTGTGCACTGAACTTTCTTGTGACATTAATATTAATTCGGAAGTTTCCGTGAAAATCCGAAGGAAATATATTTTTTTCAAACATGCAATGAAATATTGTCTTTACGTTCCTTATAATAGACTCGGAAGTATCGCTTTTAGGGAGCAGTAACTTACTGGGATGGAAACATGTGTTTCCGCATTCCTATAAGTTGGGACCCTTTAAACGAAGCGTGAAGAAGCATCTAGCGGGCCAGCAAGGCGGTGGCAACTAACAGGTTACTGATTGTCTCCTGTTCGTTGCCGCCGCGATTTGGGCTCTACTTTTCACTTACGATCAGGTGGAGTGGAGCCACTTTGTTGTGCCAACATAAAAAAAATAAAATAATGGAATTTATTAACTCTTTTTAGGCCTAGGCATGTAATGTAACTTTTTTTTTAATTTCGACAACATTGTCATTATTTTTTTTTATTTCTTTGTATATTTTACTACATCTGTAGTTGGCTTAGATAAAAAAATAGCGAAATAATGAAAAAAAAAGGACATCGTAACACTTCCTGGCTCTTTTTTATTGCACATCGTCCACCTTCCGTCCGTCGTGATAGACCGGTAATATATATCTGCACAATAGTAAATACCTATGAATACTTAGACTTTATCAATGTCTTTTAAACTTTGACGGTGCAGTACTTACGTCTGATAGCCGAATAGTATAAGCAGCATAGACGTCTACTGGGTCGCATCATCATCACCAAAATCATTTTCTCTCTCGCCATGCCCATGGCAAAATTTCCTTCAACAGCCTCTCAACACCGTCCCCAAATGACGGTGCAACGACCGTCCCACCTTCGTGGGATGCCCGGCCACAGCTGCAGTAGCGGAAACGCGGGAGCAGCCACACATACTCCAGGAGGAGTATCGTTTGTATGTATATTCAGTTCAGTTCGTAAGCAGGCTACGGAGGTTGACAATCTTTAAGCTCATATGAAAGCGTTCAAATTCAACCGTATGGGTATAAAAAAACACATATTCCATTCCTTACAATTATATGTATTAGTCTTGACACTGTTCATATCTATATTTACAAGTGGACAGTTATTTAATTTATACACGTGTTTCGTTTTCAAAAACTTTGTAGGTAATTAAGGACTCAATGAAATAGTTACGATACAAGTGCGAAAAATATGAAATCCGAAACGAGTGGAGATAAATTAAAGCACAACCAAAGTGTGTGCTTTCGACACTAGTTACGAATTTTGTTTTCACACGTGTAGGTATCGTACGACGTTTTTCAGTACATATGGCCATTATGGTCCTCCGAAGATTTCGACCTGACGTAAAATGAACCACGCACTAGCGCGTAAAAAAGCGCCATCTGTGCTTAAAACAATATTTTTCATTATGTTACGACAGTCATAAAAACTAAACGGGTAACTTTGTAATACAAAAGGGTGACGTTAAGTTTTGTTGTTTATTTAGGCCCTTAATTATATACAATTGTTTACATTATACTCAACTTATACAGGGTGGCCAGTGGCAGAATTCCGATTACGAAATTTTATAAAAAAAAAACTAAAGCATATTGAGCCGTATTATTTATTTCTACGAAAAGACTATGAATGCGGATTTCATTTTTTGAAAACAACATTTTCCAAATGATGACCTTCGTTGTGTACGCACTCTTCCAACCTATTCCGCATATTTTCAAAAACTTTGCTACAAAGTGCACTGGAAATTGTGTTTATTTGTAATCGAATACTGTCTTTTAACTCCGCGATGTTGGCAGGTTGGTTTTTGTAGACGACACTTTTGAGGTATCCCCACAGAAAAAAATCACATGGGCTGAGATCGGGTGATCTTGCGGGCCAGGCTATGTCACCAAATCTGGAGATCAATTTTCCTGGGAATAATGCTTTAACTGCAATCATCGATGGCCCGGCTGTGTGGGCAGTTGCACCATCTTGTTGAAACCATGTGTTTCGATTGAAGAAAGAACCATTTTCAACGTGTGATCTAAAAAAATTGTCAATCATTTCACAGTATCTTTCAGAATTCACGGTTACCGCTGCTCCACGTTCGTTTTCAAAAAAGTAAGGCCCTATTACGCATCTTGCTGAAACCGCACACCAAACAGTCACTTTTTCACTATGCAACGGCATCTCGTGCATTTGTTTCGGATTTTCGGTAGCCCAGTAACGACAATTTTGTTTGTTCACATAACCGTCGAGATGGAAATGTGCTTCATCGCTGAAGAAGATGTTCCCCATACGATGATTTGATGGAAATCTCTCCAACATTTGTTCAGCATACAATTTTCTCGATTCATAGTCAGTATCCTGCAACTTCTGGACTATTTGGATTTTATAAGGGTGGAACCTTAATTTTTTTTTGAGGATTGTCCGCAATGTCGACCTGGGAATACCTAGCACCGTAGATCGTATGCGGGTGGAAAGTCGCGGATTTTCGAGTACAGATTGCTTGACGCGTTCCACGTTTTGTTCAGTTGTAACCGTAGGTCGCGGGCCCGGTCCTGGCTTATTTACTGCGGAACCTGTAGCTCTGAATCGTGCTACCCAACTCTCAATCAGTTTAGTTGACGGTCCATCACAAATACGCCGTATATTAAAACGAACACAAAACTTACGCCTTGCGGTAATGGGCGAAAAACCGTTGGTTAGATAGGCCTCTATGGCGTATGAACGCTGGACAGCTGGCCAGCGATCCATTTTGAATTATCAATCCGCAATGCTCGCGATACTAAAACACCGACCCGCATTTGTTTCGAACATCGCGTTTGAAAATTATTTGAATTTGAAATCGGAATTCTGCCACTGGCCACCTTGTATTAACGACGATATTCTAAGCTTCGACCGAGATTTTAGTCCAGGTCCATTTAAGGCTTGTTCACGAAATAAAGTAGCCATTGCTGTATAATTTTTTTTTTGTATGAGACCATACCTTTGTATGGATGTTATTGCAAAGAAGGGCTCTTTGCCTATCTTCTCGGACGCTGTGGTCGATATTTATTTAAATTTCTCCATACTTATGGACTTTTATTTAAACTTCTGGATTTACATAGTGTTTCTTCTTATTTTACCATTTTGGGTCATTTAGTTTCCCTATGGGTCTTAACTAAATTACACTAGGGATACTATAATAAACTGTGAATCTCGTGTCTACAATTTTTATTCACTATTTCAAGTCTAACATAGTTGAAATCGTCTCTGAAGTTCGCACTTTTTTGAGCCTGAACTTTAGCATTAAGCATTATCTGGAGTTATTTTATTTTAGACGACTTTTCAGCGACTGCTTTTGGATATGGGATTCTTAAACATAAAACAGAAGACTCAATTTACAGTCCCATGGCTGTTAGAACTACATGGGACTATTGTGTAATAGAGACTGATTTTACGATGGCTACTTTATTTCGTGAACAAGCTTTATTTCGACCAAATACCAAGTTGAGTTCATGGTCTAGACAAAATTAGAGTCTAAACAAGTTACAGATTACAACATTTACAACTAATATGACTGTCGTTGTTGCCGTTGGCAGATGGGAGTTAAAGCTGCGGCTGCCATGTCACGCATTGCATTTTCCGGTTGATTTCCTGAAAGTTCAGTTTAAATTATTAAAACAGTACCATTTTATTATATTAAAAATAACTTTATACTAACATAATTATACCTATACAAGATGACCAAAATAAGCGCCAGCCGGTGTATCAACTTTTTTCTATTGTTATTTAAACTATGCAGACATGCATTTTTCTGATGATAATAAGATTAATAAGCCCTTTGCTTAATGGAGCACCTACAAACATGGACTACGCGCATGTTTGCATGGTTTAAGTAGCATAATTTTGTATAAAACCAGCGTGATTCAGGGGACTACCATATACATGTGTCTGTCTGGGGATAACCATGACAATAACAGACAGAAAAAAGTCAATTCACCCAAAATAGTATTCTGATTTTGGCTCCAATGGCATTTGTATTTTTTTGTGCAGAATAGTCTCGCGCCGTCGCCGAACCAAGATGGCCGACTATATAGCTGGAGTGTGACCTGCAGTATCAGCGCGCAGGTGTGTAGCTGCTGCGGGGTGGGGTCGCGGGGGCGCTCGCCGTTGCTGAACCAAGATGGCCGACTATATAGCTGGAGTGTGACCTGCAGTATCAGCGCGCAGGTGTGCAGCTGCTGCGGGGTGGGGTCGCGGGGGGCTCGCCGTCGCTGAACCAAGATGGCCGACTATATAGCTGGAGTGTGACCTGCAGTATCAGCGCGCAGGTGTGTAGCTGCGCGGGCCAGAGCTGCGGGGTGGGGTCGCGGGGGCGCTCGCCGGCGGGGGGCGCCTCGCGTTGGGCGCGCCGGAGTGCTCGCCGTCGCCGCGCACGCGCCGTCGCTGGACAAAGATGGCCGAAATGTCTTAGCCACTCACTTGCATTGATTTTTGCGATACACTCTATTTCTATCTATGAACAAATTAAACATGGAAGCCGCACGCCATATTAAATTGCCTTTCAAAAACGGTCCTGAATTTTATTTGACAACTGTCACCCCCTCTTCAATGCATCACGGTAATGAATGTCAATATCAACCTATAAAAACTTATTCCGCCATTTAAAAATATTTGTGATTGGTCCATCAAAGTTTTGATTGGCTATATTCTTTAAACATTTGTCAAAGATGTTACGCCGAAATATGCGCGGTGTTAAGAAAAGCGCTACGTCCTGCCTATCTTGGCACAATTGAACAATTGCTTTTGGGGGCATATTTGAGCTGGCGTTAGACGTCCATGTTGTATATGGTCGCAGATTTCTATGTAAAATAAGAGTCATGACCTCATGACATGTAACAAAGGCTACATGAAGCATGTCGGTGGTTAGAAAAACAATGTTTTATTCGATTTTCGACATAGCGGACTCGCCATACGGCTCGGCCACGGGCACGCGGTAATTGCTGCGCGGCAAGCTTTTTTATTATTGCGAGCGATCTCAACTAACTGTTGCAGGTACGCATCCCGACCACAATGGACAAATAAAACGCTTACCGTGCCGCAATTCGCCCGTGTTCGTGGCTGAGCTATTAGACCTAAGTAGGGAGGGTCGAGCGACGCGTCGGGCGGGAGCAGCGGGCGGCGCGTCAAACATCAAAGGGATTTGACTAGCATGCACGGCAGCCGCGCGCATATGTTTGCATTTGTTTAACAGGGACACCCCGCCGGACGCCATCATCGACATCACATTTCCATACAAGATAACAATAAAGTATTTTTGGTACATATACACGGTGTCCCAAGAAGTAGTGATATATAGGTACCTAACAAAGGCGGGTGGCGGTGGACCTCAAGGCACTTGTCTCACCGCAAGCTACTGAGCTATGAACTAGGGTTCATTCAGTGTGGAACCGGCTAAAGAAAGTTTTTATTAAGAAATTACCTGATTCCCCCTTCTCCTTCTTATATTCTCCATCTATTGAACGTGATAACGATCTCTTCTTAGGTGACTGTCAACAGAAAACAAAATAATTAAATTTCACATTAACCTTCGTATGTAATAAGGGCCTACACACACTTACGCGGGTGTAAACTAAGCGATGATGCTCCAGAGACAAACGAGTGCGGGCTTTAATAGTTCACAATGAATATGTTGTCAACGGCAGGCTGTCAAGACAGAATAGTGATAAATAGTTGCCAACTCACTTGTTTCTTCTGTTTCTCATAGTGCACCGCGTCATAGTACTGCGGCCGCTGTCGGTACACGCGGCTAGCACGTCTGCACTGCTCTTCCACCCGTCACTGTCTAACTGTATTGATGAAACAGTGACAAATGTAAGGGCTGGTCTATACTGTACTAGATGCGGCTATTGTTCTCGAGGAAATGCATTCAGTAACCCAGACCCGGCCAATACCTATTGAAGCCGCGAGACGCTGCGTCATATTTTCAATGTACACTGCCCTAAATTATAGATACCTTTAGTACCTTTACGGGACCAAGCCAGAGGAAAAAAACAACAATAAATAGTTGCCAACTCACTCGTTTCTTCTGTTTCTCATAATGCACCGCGTCATAGTACTGCGGGCGCTCGCGGTACACGCGGCTAGTACGTCTGCACTGTTCTTCCACGACTGGCAGCGCGTCTGCCGCGCGACGCGACGCGAAGAATGTGTGCCCGCATTTACATGACTTTGACGCCACTGCTACCTGTATAACAATGTTTACAGTCGGATTGACAACACGTGGATAAACATAATCAGCTGACAACCAAAATAAAAATATATATAAATATTGGAAATTAAATTATTGTGTTTGATGACTTTATTAACATTTAGTTTAGATATCAAATTCAATAAAATTTCAATTATAATCTGCAGGGAGGAGATAGTAGAGTAAGTATGAATCGTCTAGGATCAGCTAGTCTTTCTCATTGAACTGGTTTCACGATTGTAGAATACATCTCAATTTCAGTTCCACTAATCATAAACAGACAAACTACATAATAGGTAATAATTACAGAGTTAAAACTTGTTTACATGGCAAAACAATACAAGGGAAACAGATTCAGAAGCATTAAAATAATACCTGTGTATTACACTTTGGGCAGCTTTTTGCTATCATTTTATTTTTCACCATTTTGTAGTTTTTATAGGAAACTACTCGGCTAATATGTAGTTTTTGTATTTTACTAAATTAAGAAGCTAGACTCTAGCCCAAACAAATCACGAGATTCACGAGCTAGATTGGTGGAGCAGTCAATTGTCACTGTCAGTGTCAACTTGCGTCAATCATTGGGTCTAATCTGCGTTTTTGTCTCTGTCACTCCAACTAAGGCGTCCTTAGAGTGATAGTGATGAATGCTCGAAATGTACAAACTTCGAGGTTCGTGGTAGGACAATTGAAAACGTCGAACAAAAATGTTACCATACACATCCACGTTCTTCAATGATCGACCATTACATGCAGGGCCGTATAGCTCGAAAGCTATTATAGTAAACCTAAGAAAATATAAAATGATTACATAGCTCGTTAAGAAGCGTGAATAAGTCACTATTATCTATTATGAAGATGATTTCACATAAAGTTACGATTCTTATGTTTCACTCTGTAAGTTTCACTCTGCCGAATTTTTTAAAACGTAATAAATATTTAAGGGCCTCGGCAAAGAATACGATTTTGTACCGTTTGGCGTAGAAACTTTAGGTCCTTGGGGCCCCAGCGCAAAAAAATTGTTTGCTGAGATCGCGAAACGTCTGGTTGACGTAACTAAACACCGAAGAGCTGACGACTTCCTCGCACAACGCATCAGTATGGCGATACAGCGAGGAAATGCCACCAGCATCCTCGGTACAATACAATGCCACAAGGGCCAATCTTAGATATAGGTTAGGTTAAGTAGATTAGTTAGATTTACTCTGTAAGTAAGTAGATAAATATATATATTTGTTTTTTGTATCAAGTATCCGTGCGGTGACGGAGTAAGAATACAAAAATCACCGCCCCTCTCTTCCCGTGGGTGTCGTAGGAGTCGACTAAGGGAAATACTGAGTAGCCAGCTTCTCAGCCGGTGGTAGGCTATTTTTACTAGTACCCGCCTGGTTGGCTACCACCGTACATTCGATGTAAACGCCCGTGAAATGACTTACCTTCGTGTTTGCCGTGTTTCGGGGTCAGCCGGTGTATTTACCAGCATCTAGCGGGCCAGCAAGGCGGTGGCAACTAACAGGATACTGATTGTCTCCTGTTCGTTGCCGCCGCGATTTGGGCTCTACTTTTCACTTACGATCAGGTGGAGTGGAGCCACTTTGTTGTGCCAACGTTATTTTTATTGGGTCGGCAACGCGCATGTGACACCCTGAGGTTGCAGGCGCCCATAGGCTACGGTGACTGCTTTCCATCAGGCGGGCCGTATTCTTGTTTGCCACCGACGTGGTATAAAAAAGAAAAAAAAATGATCTGTATTAATAGGATAATCATTTACAAATCATCATCATCATATCAGCCGAAAGACGTCCATTTACAAATAGAGGTTGGTTATTCTTGACATTATCCTGGGTCAAGATTTCTAAAGTTGCAATTTACAATTTTGGTTTTTGCCTCTCTTTCTAGCCAATGTTGTAGTCGTATCCAACACAGCATGGCTGGACATTAAACTTGGGCATTTTGTAATACAGCAACATTGGTCATCTGTCACATGGCTGTCAAACAGCTGTCAAGTGTCAAGTCAATCAAACCAATCGAATCGAGACGAAAGTTGTTTTCAACTTGCAAGTTGTAAATACGTATTGTAAATAATTAATGGAATGAACGGCCTTGAAGTGTAATTCTACATGAAAATATGTATTATCTTATCGCATTTTCGTACTGAAAGTTCCGTTTTCTCTTCTCATGTGAAGTTATTAAGCCCGTTGGATTATCATGATGCAATATGGCACAAAATAATGATCTAACAAGCAGTCTCCAGACTCATTTCATTTGCGACACTTGTAATAATTTCTACGCAACAAAATGCACGCTATTAAAGCACGTAAAGACCTGTAGTGTGGCCCATTCGTTACGATGTCAATGGTGTCACCTCGTCTTTAAAAATCGGGGCAATTTAGTGACACACGCTGCGCGTATTCATGGTGATCACAGGTAATTAATGTAAACATAAATACATATGAATACATTGCTTTGTAATAAATATATAGTCCTGCATTTAAATTTAATAGAATCTTAGAATCCAACCTGTAAACTGTTTTTATATTTTTTTGAGCATTTAATGCATTTTTTGCATGTGCAGGGCGCATGCACACGAGCATGCGTCTTACTTGCTACTATTGGACATAATAACATGTCTATATTGTGTAGTGTTCATTTAGTTGGCCATGCCATAAAAAATACCTATCAGATTTACCCATAAGTAATAAAATACCTATAAAAGTTTACATAACTAGTGAATTACCGAATATAACTATATTGTGCCTATAGTAAAGACAACCACATGGAAGATCATGTAAATTTGATTATTAATAAAAGGTTTGTTTAGAGGCCATTTGTATTTTGAACATAAACAAATGCCAAATAAAGTTTAAATATTTTATCATCACACTTATATTCTTCACACATCATTTCTTGCCTAAATGTCCGTACTTATAGAAATATTAGCATGTTATTTAATGTTATTTTGTCTTAAAACTTATTTTTAAATCATAAAAATTGTGCATCATAGTTGGTAAGCGGATTACAAACAGTCATTATAGTAGCGGCATCGTAAGAAGTCGTTTTTGACAGCTCACAATAGTGTTGTGAAACGCTCGATTTTACCGTCGTAAAATTTTCAGTCAAGTGCGAAAGGGCGTTAGATCTGGTACTTGCCATTGAAAAAGTTTAATTAAAAAAGTGTTAGGTAATCCGAATGAGGGTTTTTGATACTTTTTCTGCCGCTATGGGGAGGTGAGATGGCAGCACTGAGGCGACCATATAACGAACTGTCAAAATAAATACGCGCATTTAATTTTCAACATATTTATAGGTTTATTTATTCTGAAAACCATTACTTTAGTCATATTGTTACCTAAAATAAATGAATAAAATAGTTCCAAGTCAATTCTCATGAAATTAACAAAGTTATAGTAATTATTTTGAATACCAGTGACTTTGAGCGCCTGTTTTAGAGTTCAATCTTCAGTTCGACAACCATGTATTAGTCGTAATCCATTACAAAATCAATTCTCTTCCAAATAAAATAGAATTTCAATATTTTAGGCCCAGGTGCCTATGAATAGTATGAACCTGACAGCTGTCGAGACCAGGTGCGTACGAAGCGCCGCCCTGGTGGCAGAAAAATTATCGAAAACCCTCATTAAAAAAGTGTCTGGTAATCTTACTTAGAATCATTAGCAGGCAGCGAAACTTTGGAGCCGGTGACGTCATAATGACGTAAAGTCGCATTTAGGTAAGATGTTTTATAGGACGGATAGGACGTGACCTCTATAAGCAAAATTCATAGCAAACCACTCCCAACCCACGTTGGCAAACTTGCGTGCTGCTAGCTCAGAGTGCAATGTAGATATGCCAAATAGAGAAATGCCGTAAATACAGTATATAAACTCACTAAAATCATTTATTAAAATCAGAGCACATCTAGGTGATAAATAACGTAGTGGTATATAAATTATTATTCTACGAAAAATAAAATTATACGTGATTTTATAATTGAATTTGTAATTATTATGTGCTTACTATTATTTTAACATAATTTTAATTTTTTATTTATTTTTATGATGTAACTAGTAAGTGATTTGGTGTTAATACTAGCTTATGTGAATAAATACATTGAATTGAATAACAATTATGACATTTATCTGGTTGTCAAGTTCCACACAGTCTGTAAAGCCGCGTATCCACCGGGCACACGGGCTCGCGAGGACCTGTCGAAACCATGACAAACTTTTAGAAAATATGTGCAATTATTCGTACCTCCATAAAAAAAGGTTTACTTATTTATTTCGATTGACGTATCGGTAAATTGCAGCAACAGCAGTAACATCACTATTCCGTTCAGGCAACAATGAAGTTTGACATTTGCTCCATTATACCAACTGTCAAATTTTTACAGAACTTCATGTGCAAACAAACGTCAAAAACGACTTCTTACGATGCCTCTACTGTAAAAGCCCGTTTCCTATGGGGGGCTTCTAACAGATTCTCATTTCTAATACCACCCTATATGCACAATATACTATAATTATAGTGTCAATAAAGAGATACTACTACTGCTACTAGAGTTCAGATAAAAACTACAATAATACAAGGTTCTTTGACACTCAAATTAACCTGAACATTGTTGGCTGACAAACAAAACTCACTATAAAATCCGTCACTACTCTTAGCAACCTCTTGTGTCAGTATTGTATCAGAACTGAGATATGATCTGATCTCTATTTCAAGTAGGTATTTGTTACTTAGTGAGTTTTAGTTGTCAACCGACGATATGTAACATAGAACCCTGTAATATTGGGCAAGGCAGCAATATGTAAGTTTGTGCTTATTTTGTTTACAGCTATAGAGCGGCCACAAATTTCAAGTGTCAAGTATGCGAGAAAACATTCAGCCAGCGTTTCCAACTAACTTATCATATACGAAGACACCACTTCAACTTACAAGCTAAGACTCCGTATTGTGAATTAAAAAAAATAAACCAAGTGTGGTTTGAAAATGTTCTAAATTCAAATTGTGTTTTAGAAATCAAAAAAACTGGTCACAACACTTTAGTGATGAGAAAACTTGACCCTAATACTGGTATAAAAGTCAGTGATACCAACACAACAATAACGGATCTATCAAGTATATATCCAGTACATAATAGATCTAAAGTTAAAGTCCAATGTCATATATGTAAAAAGATGTATCTGAAAATAACGATTAAAAAGCATATGGACGAAAAACACTCCAGTGTTAGAAAACATGAGTGTAATAATTGTAACAAGACATTTAAAAGAGCTTACTTTTATTTAAAACATGTTTGTAATAAGATACCAAAAAAGAAAGGAAAGAAGACAATTGTTATTGAAAATGTCCAGAGTTTGATGCCTATTGAGATATCATGATGTTGAGATTTATTATATATTATAATATACAACATGTTACACCAACACCACCCACTGAAAACCTTGAACCGGGTGATTTGGTAGGTTATACTGAACAACTTTTACTATGGAGCTAACCCTGAAATCTCAAAAAAAAATTGGCCTATTACAAAAAAATTTATTACAGATGGTGCCTTTTTTAGGCTCTAGTGCGAGATGTGGGTCATTCGCAATGTGTCGTTATGTACTATTGTATGAAAGATACAAAATGTTATTTTTGACCAGTCAGAATGTATGAAAAAACAATTTTTCTTTTTAGATTTCGTGATTCGCCCCATTGTAGTTGTTCAGTATAGCCTACTAAATCACCCCGTTCAAGGTTTTCAGTGGCTCGTGTAACACCCTGTATAGGTAATACCGTAAAACCACCCGACTATAGTCCACCATTTCAACTCCTAATAAGTATCAGTCCCTTCTTCTTTTTGGCTTTGTCCAAATTTTTTTTGTAATAAACTGAGATCGGAATGCGTCATTTTTCGCAATAATATGGACATGCCTCCAAAGTTGATTGAATAATTAATCATTTAATTATTTACAGAAAATTACCTATTTGACATCGGTAACTATGAAAACCTTTCACCTTGTAGCTTCAAAATCAGATTACAAGAACTTATTCGTTTAATTATTCATTTATTAAACTTTGGAGTCATGTCCATATTATTCCGAACAATGACGCACATTTGTCCGATCTCTGGTAATAAACGAGGGGTTTTTGTCTATGAATAGCATGATTAATATAACAATTACACCTAATGGAATATTTATGATTAAGTTTTGGACCATTGTTGGAAACTCTTCCAACAATGGTCCAAAATTTGGACTATAGTTGGGTAGTTTTACGGTAGAATATTTATTTTTATTAGGGCCTGTCTTCTAATAAAATATCGTCGGGGATAGTGCAATACCGCGTAACTAACAAATTCAATTAGGCTGCGTTTCCACCAGAGATGTGCGAGGATGTGTTTCCATACAAATGACACCTATTAATGACTCGAGCGAGGTGTCATTTGTATGGAAACACATCCTCGCACATCTCTGGTGGAAACGCAGCCTTAGGCTCAATTTGAGTGTCAATTGTTTGATATTTGAACTCTATCTGTTTTGGTAGTTACGCGGTATTGCACTATACTCGACGATATATCACATCAGATAAATGTTAGCTGTCCTTTTCTTTTGTATACCTTGGGTTGGGAAAAGGATAGTGATAACTTTATCTCACAGATTTATTTATCCGGCGATTGAGAAACGGCCATTAGTCTTATCCAATGAATACTTGGGTCACTCACGTTTTTTATGTTGTTATTCTGTCAGGTGACTCAGGGGACAAAAGTGGCATAGTTTGCTAGAAGAACGTACAAAGACAAAATAAGCTGTACTCGTACACAAACATGTTCAAAAACATGTCCCAGTCAGTGCACTCTAATTCTGTGTAATAAGAATCGTAACATATTTTGGTCATTGTCAGATTTAGGTTATCGTCTTTTCGGTGGACTGGACATACCTACCTAAAGTTAATGAATTTGTGTACTAATTTTGAGATGAAACAATTGATGGTACAACTAGGTTCCCACGTCTATAGCCCTATACAATCAAATCGTAACATAGATTTATAAAAGCTGTTAACTTTTGACCACCGAGTGGACAACTTTTGTTTTTCGGACTGACAATGACCCATTTATGACCGGATTCTTTCGATACTTATTTTTGCACTTGACTGTAGATGACCACGTAGGTACCTGTCAAAAGAATCAAAGTTTTGTAAATTTTAATGCTATTAAACTATGGTTTAAGGGTGACGTAGGAGAATGTAACCATGGCAGCGCGTAACATAAAAAACGTTATTGACCCATTTAAATTTACAATTGTAAATCTATTAAACATCACTTTAGCAACAATACGTCACAATTATCTGCTTTGAAATCACTTTTATGTTTTAAGAGGAAATCTGTGTGTTGTGGCAATATGTATTCAGCAGTGGACGTCTTTCGGCTGATGTGATAATGATGATGAAGCAGCATGAGAAAATTTCGATCATTCTATACAACTAAGCCATAACCATAATAGCGTAAATTGCTAGTAACTAGACACCTTATATAAAAATGAACTCTGTGACATATAATTAGAATTCATTTCTGAAGATATTGACATGAGTGATTGACATTGACATGACACATCGTTTTAAAATGAATTCTAACTTTAAGCATATAGATTTCATTTTTATATAAGGTGTCCAGTAACTGGAGAGTGGCCAGTTACTAGCATTTTACCCTACTGACATTTTAATAACAATCTATGCATGAAATAAACATGATAGTGTAACTTAAAACTTAATATAAGTGGGTGAATCATTCTGTCTGTGATTACCATGGTTACGGTCGCCTGAGTCACGCTGGTTTTATGCATAATTATGGTACTTAAACTATGTAAACATGCATTTTTCTGGAGTTAATAAACCCTTTCCTTGATGAGCCATCTACAAACATGGACTATATTATGCATGTTTACATAAATTAAGTAGGTAGCATAATTTTGCATAAAACCAGCGTGACTCAGGCGACCGTAACCATGGCAATAACAGACAGAAAAAAGTTGATTCACCCAAGTAAGTACACACAGCTTTATATCGCGGATTTTCGAAGTGTGGTCGGAAATAACGTTTATTTTGTAGATATTCGAATTATCCACACTTACCTACTCGAAGACACCTTACTGTGTTTCTTAAACTTTGAACTAACCTTCCTACTTTCTTGCTTTAATTATTTTAAAATATGTGCTGTTCCTAAATTAAAACATTTCAAATTATTGTTAATATGACTACTACAGACTAAATAAAGAGAAAACTGTAAAAAAAATACATAAGTATGCTAAATATGAACATTTTGCTTCACACTACGTCCCTTAACTACTCACTCAATAGTACAGTCGACGTCAAAGATACCGTTACGGTTTAGGCGCCAAAAATATATTTACACGACTTTATTGCTTTGACATTAAGGTCGTGTAAATATATTTTTGGCACATAAACCGTAATGATATCTTTGACGTCGACTGTACATACATATTACCTAAATATTCTTTGAAGTATATTTGACAAAAGGTTGTTTATATTATTTATTTTAATTTATAATTAAGTGATTGTTGTGAATGTCCATTCTTATTTTATCGTTTATTCTTACAAATAAATATTTGTTTGTAATTATGTATCTGAAAAGTGAAAATATACATTAATAAATGGTTAACGAGTTTAATTTCTTTATTTCTAAAATTATATACAAGGTGGCCTGTTGCCTGTGAGGTTTTGGGAAGAAAGAAAACAAAAGAAAAGTTCCTAGGGGTCGTCCTCTAGGAAGTTTCAGAAACTTAAAACGACTACTTCTGGAAATTGAGCTTATTAAAAAAATACCGGTATCGGACTTATTCTACTTCGTTCCCCTTCCAGTGAGGTTTCACTGGCCGCGGGATTGCGCTTATTTTTTGGCCAGCCTGTATAAATTTCGCCGCGTTAGCACAGAATATATGAAGGGTCCACGGAAAGAACATGTCTAGTCAATTCAAATTACAGAAGGAAAAACCACCTTACTTTTAACAGAATAAGATGTGAATTTGCCCTGATTTTTTTAAGGACTGGACATGTTTCTTCCGTGGATCCTTCATATGTTATTAGTAAAAGCAAGCATGTGGCGAGCGCAGTTGCACGCGCCTGAGACTTCTGTCAATGCCTTGTCTTGTCTTGTCAGAGAAAATAAATTAGATATTGAATTCACTTTTCCGTTTTATTATAATATTATAAATATTGTGTTAGCCGAAGACTTTTATCATCCCAGTCACACGGCTTCCATAAGCGTTATGGACTAAGGTCGTGTGTTACAGCTTTAACATCGCAGATTGGTGAGGGAAGGGGCTAGCGCGAAGTGAGTGCACTTTTATGTCTAGTGTAGTCTAGTCTAATCATATCTGCGGCCCAGGCTTTGTTTCATATCTTACGTCATAATCCCAAAATTATCAAAATCCTAAAATCAAAACAAAAGAAATCGTCGCCAACGTCAGCTTACGGGTGCTTACGGGCGAAGTTCGGGCGAATTAAACCCTCTGCCACTGTCGGTCACGTGACATGTGTCTAATTATCAACACCATAAAGTTGAAAATACGTCTGAGGTACGTCACCTCAGTTGCAGAGGGTTACGCCGTTAGTACACTGTCCAACATGACGTTAACAACAGAAAAAAAATGTTATGTTGGATGATACTATTCTATTTTAGTATTTTATACAGGGAAAACATTTTGTTCACGACCCGATAAGTTTTTTTACTTAATATTCTGTTACAAAACGAGATTTTATTGCATATAAGTTTTTATACTTTTATTTAGTCAATCAATCCAAGTAACGCAATCGTCAATAGGAACGCACACAAGCTTCAAGCGGTAGACAGCTGCTTCTGTGTTTTGATTGTGAAATAATACTTTTGTTTGTAATAATTCTAACAAATAGTGGCCTAGTACCGAAAAATGGATGATATTTATATGATAAACGGAAAATACACATGCCGTGCTTGTATGAGAACCGATCAAGACCTTTTTACCATGTCTGCTGAGGAAGTATCATTATACCGTAATTTAATTAAGGTTTGTCGCTTCATTTACGTATTTTAAACTGATTTATTAGTAATAAATGTATCCATAATGAAAACTGAACACTATACAGCGTTGACTGTTTTGAAACCCATATAGAAATTTAAAAAATAATACACGAAACATGGGTTTATTTTTGAAAACGAAGTCCGTACATTAGCTGGTGTTATTGTAATTCTTGTAAGATTTTACAAATTATTTTCAGTTGAAAACAGAACGAACAGACACACCAATGAAAATGTGCTTTATTTGCCAATGTATCTTCAACAAACTTTTGAAATTCGTCACACAGTGTCAAAGGACAAACGAAATTATGAACGGAGTATTCAAGGAGGTAAGATTTTTTAAAATGTGTTTCATACTATCCTCATAAACATGTTCAACCTTGGTTACACAACATCTATGGGCCAATAGACACTATTTTGTCCCGTAACGCAGGTGACCATTTCATCAAGTTTGCTAGAAAAAATGCTTATAAATTGTACATGCATTAAGCCTAACACAAGTTCACATTGATACAATATTTAGGTACCAATGGTTTTTCATTGTAAATATGTGTATAGTATTACTTGACATACATTTGTAAGTTCATGAAAAGTTAAGTAGGAGACAGAAAACATGTCGATCGAAAAGTTGATTGGCCCCTATCGTTAAGAAAATTGTAGTTTACAACAGAGACACACATACATGATTAAAATAACCTTATCCTTATGCCACTACCATAAATCCAGTTCTTATATTCATATGTCATGCATATAAATACGAAAATTTATGACACAAGGGCTGTGTTGATGGCATAGGAGCGAAATAATTGAATTTAAACATTTGTGAGACATAATAACTATACATATAATTAAACGGCTAACTCTCATGTATTTATTCACTTTGGGCAACATGTTTGGAGAGCCTAGGTCCCCATTATCAAGCACTGAGCCCGTGTTCATGCCTCGCGACTTGCGAGCACAGTGCAAGAGACTAAATGTGAATTTAACTGTTTAATTATATGTATAGGAGAGCAATCTGTTTGTTCACATAATCGGCTATTTATTTGTGTTCCAGACTGAACCAACTGAACAAAATCTGCACAACTACATAAGCTCAACAACAACTCATTATTTAGGCCCTGAGCTCGATGAAATTGATTATCAGTTCGACAACTTTGACATTGACGACAAGTATGATGATGATGTTCCCTTACTTATGTTGAAAAATATTAAGGAAATCAAAGTTAAGAAAAAACGGAAGAAAGAGGTAAGAAGTGTATGAAAAGAAACAACACTTGAATACCAGTCACACCATCAGCATCTCAGTGTATTGCTGGACATACCCCTCTCCTATTAAATATGCATATTACGCATTAGGAGGTCATCATCAGCTGGATAGTCCACTGCTGAGCGTAGGCCTCTCCTATTAACTATGCGTAAAGACGCATTAGGAGGTAAATGCCCATAACCGTCACGCTGGGCAAGCGGATTGGCGATCGCAGTAATGTGTCCACTATGATGACGCTGCTGCCCATCATCAATCTTGTAGAATGGTCTGTGACACTTTAATCCCTTAGTCGACTCTTACGACACCTGCAGGAGTTGGGGTGGTGACAAATGTATTCTTACTGCCATCACTACACAGCAGGCATTAGGAGGTAAATGCCCATAATCGCCATGTTGAGTAAGGAGATTGGTGATTGCAGTAATGTGTCCACTATGATGACATGATGACGCTGCTGCCCATCATCAATCTTCTATCAAATAATGGTCAGTGACACTTCAGGAATACCAATCACCACGTAATTATTATCATGCCATCTACTACGTTCTACCAAAATGGACAAAAATGTAAAACAACTGTTATTTAAAAAGGTCAGCCTCTGTAGCCTAGTTGGTAGTGACCCTGTTTATGAAGCTGGAGGGTTTAATCCTGGCGAGGGCAGTTATTTGTGGGCTTATACAAATATTTGTTTCTTGGTTGTTATCTATTTAAGATAAATATTTGATGTTTACAGGAAAATAAAATAGAAACATTAGACAACACACAAGACAAAAAAAGAGCGGAAAAGAAAATCAAACAGAAGAAACAGCTAAAAGAAGGGTTTAGCTCCAGAATGGTGCAAGAGACAAATGAATATGAAGTAGTTAAACTAAGCAAGGAACAGGTAAAGATCTATAATTTGTAGAGAGTAGCAAAAAATTACACGTGATTTGTCCGATGACCCCCCTCCCCGATAATTGGTGATTTTTTGTAGGCCCCCCCCCTCCCCCTATACAGTATGACGTGATTAATGGAAAAGCCCTTAGCGGCCTTTCGTTTACGATTGACGATTAAGCGTTAGCGATTGGCAACTTGGCTATGCACCCATGTTAGCTCAAAATCTTATGAAATTTTATTTACAAACAGGTGTTAGAAGAAATGGCGGAGAAGTCGAAAAGCGAGAAATACTTGCGATCCGTTTACAAATGCGAGAAGTGCGTTAAAGGGTTCAACTTCAAAGACGTTATCGAAAACCACATGAAGAAACATTCGCAGGTATGTATAGACTTCAGGCAGACCTATACCAAATACCAAACGACAGTACAATTAAAAAAAAAGTAAACAAACCTAAAAACTTGTATTATTCCATAATCACCAGTGATCGGTTTTTTGGGTTCCCCCTAGCGGGATTTCGCGTTTAAAAAAATTACGCGTGTGACTATAAAATTATATTTAACACTATTGTATTAAAACACAGAAGAGCATAATTTATGATACAGAAATATGGCAATATAATTAAAGTTTATTTTTCAACTTACTATAGGACGCCGGGAGAATCCAAAAAACCGATAATAATTATATAATAATAATTCCAAATACACACAATATCCAAGGCTCGATTAACGAGAAACTCACAAAATATAAGGATCTAGCAATAGAAGTTAAGCGCCAATGGCGAGCCCACACAGTACACATTGTTCCCATAGTAATGTCAACAACAGGAGTAGTCCCGAAAACATTAAATAATAGCCTCGATACTCTACACATCCCAAACTACGTCATGCACTCCCTGCAAAAAGCGACAATTTTAAACACTTGTCGACTTACAAGAAAGTTTTTAACCTCGTCTACAGTTACAGAAAATACTGTATTATTTTAGGTTATTCTTTGTATTATTACGCTTGGCTATGGCCCGCGTAATAAACATAAAACCCCCCCTAAAAAGGAGAAAATTTAAAAGATCATAAATAATAATAATACCGATCACTGATAATCACGCACTTTTAGAACACAATCTTAGTCAGCCTCCGTAGTCTACGAAGTCTACGTTGGTAGTGGCCGTGCCTATGAAGCTGGAGGTTCCAGGTCCTTTAACGTCGGTTCTAACGTTTGACCCGTAGGTCCAAAACATATGAAAAAAATCATGAATTAATTGACTTACTTAATAATAGAACAATTTCGAACATAATCGACCCAGCCGTTTTACAACTACAACGGAACCCTACACTCAGCATGGGCCGATATGCTCTTGGCCGGTTTATTTGAAGTCTACGCATTATGTACGTATGGCAGAAACGATGAAATCCGACCAGAGCCGCCCGCATCCTCGAGGAGCCGATCGGCTCCGCCCGGAATCGCGCATAATATTTTTCTCAAACATGCAATGAAATATTGTCTTTTCGTTCCTTAAAATAGACTCGGAAGTATCGCTTTTAGGGCGCAGTAACTCACTGGGATGGAAATGGAATTTTATAACACTTTTCAGGCCTAGGCCTGCAAAGTAACTTTTTTTTTAATTTCGACAACATTGTCATTATTATTTTTTGTATTTCTTTGTATGTTTGATAAAAGCACTGTATGATTCCCGGCCTTTGATGTAATGTACTATTGTATTGTTTTCAGGAAAGCGGCATGCTGAAATGTGAAATTTGCGCCCAATACTGCCCAAGCGCTGTGTCTATGAGAGGCCATATGAAGTCACATACGACAAGGTAAATACTACTTTATTAGATAAAGGCCAAGCCACGTCCGATGCGTGTGCATCACACATATCACATCACATCGTATAAGCATGTAAGCAATAAATTAATTTGAATTTGAATTTCTGTAAATAGTTGGCTACCTATACAGGGTGCCCATGAGGAAAGGGAAAAAAATCAACAGCGGATTTCTGACTAAATTTGATGTTAGAAATGTCATATGAAGTTTTCTGTATTCAGTCTATTTTAAGAGAAAATTCGTTTTTTTTTAAACCGTTTTAGCCCATTATGCTATGATAAATACATTTTAGCCAACGATTTTGTCACCATGTTGTCTTAGTCTTGTCACACTTAATTGACAGACATCAAATGAACATAAAAACCTTTAATTACCTAGCAAATCTAAATAAAACTCATTGTCAAATAAAAAAAAAGTGCATTTTTTGCGATAGTTTCCTTTCCTTCCTTCCTTTTTTTGCGTATTAAGGCTTTCAAAACATCAAAAAAAACTAAAAAAAAATTTTTTTTTTTCTGATTTGACCAAAACTCATTTAAGATAATTTGCTTATTTTAGTCTCAGGAATATGCTGTTAGAATTTTTCCCTTTCCTCATGGGCACCTTGTATATGTAAATAAAATTGCCTTGATCTATTACCTATAACATATTATGACAAACAAATAAAAAAAAACACGTAAGTTTAATTATATGTATAATTATTATGTTTCACGAAAGTTTAAATTCAAAAATATTACACTTATTTTCAGATACAAATGCAAGATTTGTGGCGCGGTACGAATATCAAGGCAACACCTTTTAGAGCACTACTCCATAGAGCACACATACGACGCGAACACATACTCCTGCGAGCAATGCTCTTTCACTACCAAGTAAGTATTGATCGTTATTCTTAGCTTTGTTAGTATTTATAACAGGAAATTTACATATGTTTGTGGAAGAACTCAATTTGTTTTTTTTAGTTGTATATTTTAAGTAGTAACACTAGTGTGTAGGTAAATATAAATTGGAAATGTTAGATATCATACACAACTATACAAAGAAAAAGTACCGACTCCACCAATGCCGGAGATGGGATTCAAACTTTCCTAAATTAACTTAGCGGACAGTGAGGATATACCTGCAATGTGAAAATATCTAGTTATTTATGTTGATTACCACAATATAACATGTGTTATTGAAATATTTGACGTAAATATGCAAATCAAACTGATTTTACCTACAATTTCATCTTTTTATGTTATTCTTAAAACTATTCGAATTTTGATTTGAATATTTGAATATCACGATATAAAAAACCGAATATTCGAATACTTGAAACTCGTATATTTGGAAGCCCTAAGTAGGTTTCGAGATAATTCAAATAGAAAATGCCTGTAATGTTTTAAACATAAAATACCACTGCATTATGCAATTCCCTGTTGTCGCAAATAACGGATGAGATTTCAACTCATTCAAACACATACTCCTGCGAGCAATGCTCTTTCACTACCAAGTAGGTACGAATGTTCGTATTTTTGTACGAAAAAAACCAACACTTTCAAACGCAGACTCCTGCGAGCAATGCTCTTTTACTACGAAGTACGAATGTTGGTATATTTGAACGAAAAAAACCAACACATTCAAAGACATACTCCTGCGAGCAATGCTCTTTCACTACCAAGTACGAATGTTGGTATATTTGTACAAAAAACGCCAACACATTCAAACACATACTCCTGAGAGCAATGCTCTTTCATTACCAAGTACGAATGTTGGTATATTTGTACAAAAAACGCCAACACATTCAAACACATACTCTTGCGAGCAATGCTCTTTCACTACCAAGTACGAATGTTGGTATATTTGTACGAAAAAAACCAACACATTCAAACACATACTCCTGCGAGCAATGCGCTTTCACTACCAAGTACGAATGT
This sequence comes from Thaumatotibia leucotreta, assembly GCA_025490895.1. Classification (NCBI taxonomy): domain Eukaryota; kingdom Metazoa; phylum Arthropoda; class Insecta; order Lepidoptera; family Tortricidae; genus Thaumatotibia; species Thaumatotibia leucotreta. Next base: position 7,815 of record JALPQI010000827.1, on the reverse strand, counting down.
TGGTATATTTGTACAAAAAAAACCAACACATACTCCTGCGAGCAATGCTCTTTCACTACCAAGTACGAATGTTGGTATATTTGTACGAAAATCAACAACATATTCAAAGACATACTCCCGTGACTAATGCTCGTTCTCTTTAAAACTGACGCTGGACTCAAACACATACTCCTGCGACCAATGCTTTTTCACCATCTATACGATTATCAACTAGGTACACTTGGTAGATCAATCTATAAAACTTATGCTCTACTCCAGCGAGCAATGATTACGTGTGACTCGAAAACACACTCCAGAGAGTATGTGTTTAAGTAATGCTCCTTCAGTACCTAGTTTGTATGTTGGTATTAATGTACGAATAACAACAACATTTGTTAGAACGCTCTAGTATAACTTACATTCGTCTCAAACACATACTCCTGCGAGCAATGCACTTTCCCACGTATGATATTTTGTACATTTTTAATACTCAATTTATATTTAGGAAACGCACAGTGATCCAGAGACATGTGAAGACTCATAAAGTCGGCAAGAATCTGACGTGCAGCGTGTGCGGTGCCGGCTTCAACAACATGCACGCTTTACGGATGCACGTCTCGTGAGTACAGCTCCATACAACTCCATACAATACAAATCTGTGATATTGAAACGAACGTGTACAGTCAAGTGCAAAAATAAGTATCGAAAGAATCCGCTCATAAATATGTTACGACGTTCTTATTACACAGAATTAGAGTGCATTGGGACATATTTTTGAACATTTTTGTGTACATCTTATTTTGTCTTTGACTGTACATATTCCAGATATTAAACTATAACTTTTAACCCTTAGGTGCATAGAATATCAAAAAAGATACGAGGGCCAATGAAACTTTTTCGTGCGTTTTGTAAATTGCTTTTTCACGAAAAATCCCAATAAAGACGTATACATTTTCTACTCCAAAAGAGTTTGGCAGTATGAGTATGAACTTTTATCTAATTTTAGTATATATTTAATTTATTTTACAGGTATGCTCCATTTCAAATACGATGGCCCGATGCCACTGCAAAGTTTTATGTGGCATCGGGCCATGGTATTTGAAATGGAGCATAATGGAGCATATAATGTAAATAAAATTTGTCTGCTGCGTTACCGTAATATTGACCAAACATACGAGCCCCGATGCAGTGGAGTTCGTCTAGTTCGAAACAATTTTTACAAATTTTTGAATATTTTAAAAATGATCACATTATGCTAATGATAAATTGTATGAACGTTAGTCATGGTTAATGTACTACATTTCAAGAGACACAACAATCTGAAGTACGCTTTTGTTGTTTAATAAATCGATTTTAACAAACCAGTGTCTAAATTATATTTTCATTCACCACCGTAATTCCGCGCTTATAAGCTTGAAGCAAAATTCGCAGTGCATCAGGTGTACCATGTCGTCTTTAATATTAATGGCGTTCTTTACATTCATGGATTATTCACAAAATTAAAAATTGAGGAAAAAATTTTTAAAAATAACTCTCGTAATAGTTTTTTTTTTATTCTGATTTATTAAGTCTAAATATTTTATACTCAAAGAAACTACTTTAGTACTACTATTGAATAGTGAAGGTTTTGTCTCTAATCCTTTTCCCCCGGATGAACGGGATAATCTCGAAAAACTGTCTAACTGGACGAGAACATATGCATCGGGGCTCGTATTTCACAATTTTCGTATACGTGTCCAAGTTAATTATAGAATTAGTATACCCATAAATAAGTGAATGTAATTCACACATTGCATAATAATGAATTATGCACTTAACAAATGAACTGCAGGAAAAAAGTTGATTGGCCCACGATCGAAGTGACACCTGTGGAAATAAGTAATCAATTGCGACTCTCAAACTGACTGAATTTTTCCTGTACTGGAATAAACTTTCATAATACTTTTCCGTACGGCCTGGTTGGTACTGCCGAAATAGTCTGGTTTTCCTCGCATAATGCATTGTAAAATGTTGTATAACTCGTGTCGGTTTTAAAACACTTTCTTCGTTCATGTTTTATAGTCACCGACATTCGTCCTGAAAAAAGCCTAATTTCCACACTTGTATCATAAATAACTATTTCAGTACAGGTGGCGCCTTTTTTACGCTAGTGCGACAAGTGGTTCATTTTACGTCAGGTGGAAATCTTTGTAGGGCCATATGTACTGAAAAACGTCGTGCGATACACGCGCGAAAAAAAAAATGTTGCCTATATAATGTCCCACTGCTGGGCACAGGCCTCCTCTCATATACGAGAGAGATTGGGCAATAGTCTCCACGCTGGCCCTAAGCGGGTTGGGAACTTCACATACACCTTTGAATTTCTTCGCGGATGTATGCAGGTTTCCTCACGATGTTTTCCATCACCGAAAGCTAATGGTAAATATCATCTGATATTCCGTACATACATAAGTATCGGAAAAACTCATTGGTACAAGCCAGGATTTCAACCCACGACCTCCGGATTGAAAGTCAAACGTCTAAACCACTGCCAACACCGCTTAAAACGAAACTTATTTTTTTTCGCACTCGTATCGTAATGTACTATTTTGTTTCAGCCGTCACGACCCCGCTCAGCGCTTTAGTTGTCCGCAGTGCAACTTGAAGTTCATATACCCATCCCTGTTGCACCGTCACATGCTGTCTCACTCGCACAGGGATCACTATTGCGTCGAGTGTGACGTCACTTTCAAGTCGCTTGTAAGTATTTAAAAATAAATGTTAGGACAATGTGAGATAGGCTGGGGTTGTTCAAAAAAGAAGTTTATAGGTTTCTAAAACGAAATGGGAACTGTCTATTTTCATTCAAACGTATTTCCGGGGAGGAAACATTCCTCCCTGGATATTGACATTTTAACATTTTTTCAAATAAAATTATTGTTATTATTATCAAAAATTTAAAAATAGCCGAAAAGCGTTTTTTCATACTCATAAAACAAATATTTTGTATGTTAACAAAAATAGGAAAACTTACCGAGTACCGACATAGGCTTATCCATACCTAAATTAGTTTTGCAATAAATTTTATATTTTATCTACATTATTCTACATTTGGAAGAAACTAGGGAAGACGAAACCCTGTTTTCGCAAATTTTAATTGAATTTGTTTTTTTATCACAGGACAATTTAAAACTCCATTTCAAAAGAGCGAAAAAACACCGGGATCCCTCAACATACAAGTAAGTAGGGAAGGCGAACGATAAAGCATATAATCACAAAAAAAAACTAATTTAACGGATTTCTCTAAGATGCCATCATTAGACCCCCGACTATGTGCCAACGGGACGATCTCCGAGATATACCCGTTCAATAAAAAAAAATCGGTACATGATTTTTGGAAATAGCACGAAAGGAATGAACGAAATGAAAATCTATCATTGTGTGTATGCGGCCCTGCTATACCAACCTGTATCTGATGTCATTTTGGACACCACACATAGATATTTTCTGTCACTTACCTACTCGATTCATTGCTTGCTTTGGTGAATTTTCGTAAAAGTTTTTTTTATGTGACGAAGGTAGACAACTGAGCTCTCAGCCCACCTGATGGAAAGCAGGAACTGAGGCCCATGGACATAGTGATCAAAAAATCGCCATGCGCTGCCTACCCTGAGGACTTAGATGGATTGTCTCTATGCTAGTAAACTTTAAATCAGTATCCTATTTTTCATAGATACAAATGCTCTCAATGCGACGAGCGGTTCATCTCTCCATCATCAGTTCTAGCACATCTGAGCGCGTCGCACGGCGCCGCCAAGAGCCACGCATGCGCGCTGTGCGGCAAACTATACTCTAGCAGGGAGAGCGCGAGAAGCCACGAGCGACGTGCGCATGCTAGGGAGAAACTGGCCTGTGAAGTTTGCAACAAAGTAAGTATAATAAAAGTGGCCGCCGTTTTGAATGTTTGTGTTTTTGATCCAATCACGCTAAAAAGAAGAAATGGAAACTACGAAATCATGAGAGAAGATCACATAATAGAGATAAATTTTGTTTGCTTATGAAAGTGGCCGCCGTTTTGAATATTTGTGTTTTTAAGCCGATCGCGCTAAAATCTTTGTAGCTATGCGGCAAACTATACTCTAGTAGGGAGAGCGCGAGAAACCAAGAGCGACGAGCACATGCTAGTGTGTAGGGTAGGGTATAGGCATCTGCCGCGAAAGCGCCTTTGGTTCGAATCCCACCTCAGGCCTACCACCGCGAACACCGAAATTCGTCAATTTTGGGGACTTGAACGAAGGCGTCAGAGTTACAAAGAAAAATCCCCGAAATTTGCGGATTTTGAAGATCAGTAGGGCCTCAGGCATTAGTAAACTAATCTTCATCTTTGTTATATGTATGACTTGTAAGAATACATTTGTCACCACCCCAACTCTTCCCGCGGGGGTCGTATGAGCCGACTAAGGGATTGAAGTGTCACTGACCATTCTTTGATAGAAGATTGATGATGGGCAGCAGCGTCATCATAGTGGACACATTACTGCGATCGCCAATCCTCTTGCCCAGTGTGGCGATTAAGGTCATTGACCTCCAGGTCCAGCAGTGGACTGAGATAGGCTGATGATGTTTTATTATAATAAATGGTTTTAAGTGAATAATGTATAAAGTCCTAATTTATTAGATGCAGATATTTTTACAGCTGATAGTACTCGGTCTCTGGAGTATATTAAACCGTGAAACATTATAGCTTTTACGATGTTTTTTTGGAGAAAACGGCAAAATAAATTTGCTACGTAAAAACACCCTGTTTATGTGATTATTAAATGAAAACTCATTGAACAGATTCTAGTACCTCTTTTACGTACCACAAAACTGAAACTGGCCACTTCTCGTCGATAAATTAAATACTTAATTGTCAATGTCATGTTATTTTCCCTTGGATTGTGTCGTTTGCTGACATGACATCTGTCGTGTTATTGTGACATGTGATAATGCACATGATGATTTTTTTTTACAAAATTATAATTATTTTTTTTGTTAGGAAAATTAAATCAAAAAAATTACATGAAAAGATTTCTTAATTTGTATTTAAAGTTAATTATTTTAATGTAAAGTATCATGTGTTAAAATATCTGCAACTAATAAATTAGGACCTTATATATTCAGAGAAGTCTTGAACAATAATGTAATTTGTTTCAGCGGAATAACGTTGGGTCTACACAACCCTTCTGCAGCTGCACGCATATCGACAAAAAGGTACCGTAATCGACAGTCGAGTAATTTTTATTACTATCTATGTAACCATTTGTTACAGGTAAATTCACTAAAGCTGGCACGAATGGAATGAATGACATCTATCATTGTGTGTATGCGGTCGTCCTATACCAACCTGTATCTACTGTCATTAAGACATCCACACATAGATACTTTCTGTCACTTACTCGATCCATTCGTGCCAGCTTTCGTGGCCTTATATTTAATCTGCTACCATATATAACATGGACGTCTAACGCCAGCTCAAAAATGCTCCCAAAACCAATTGTTCAATTGTGCCAAGATGGGCTTTTCACGACACCGCGCATATTTCGGCGTAACATCTTTAACAAATGTTTATTGAATATCGCCAATCAAAACTTTGATGAACCAATCACAACTATTTTTAAATGGCGGTTTAAGTTTTTATAGGTTGATATTCAAATTCATTACCGTGATGCATTGAACAGGGGGTGACACTTGTCAACTAAAACTCAGGACCGTTTTTGAAAGGCACTTTAGTATGGCGTGTTGCTTCCATGTTTTATTTGTTCGTAGTATTTAATCAATGGTATTTAATTATAAAATGTAATTGGTAAACGAACCTTAGTTTTAATATAGTTAGCCAAGTTCAACTATTGCATAAACTAATAAGAGATAAAAACCCGGTCAAATGCATGCCAAGACATGTTCCGTGTACGGTTCCGTAGTTATTCAAAAACGGCTGGGCCGATTATTGACCTGGAGAGTTCGGCACCAAGTAACATAGGCACTGGTCTCACCGCGAGATACTAAGCTATGTACTATCGGCTATAAACACGAACAAAAGATACGCACTCCCGTGTAAATAAAAGAGACATGGCGATACTCGCTCAGCTATCAGCTATCACCGCCGGGCGAGTATCGCCGTATCCCTTTTATTTACACGGGAGTGCGTATCTTTTGTTCGTGTTTATAGCCCATAGTTTATAGCTTAGTAGCTCGCGGAGAGACCAGTGCCTCACGTGCTAAAACGGGGCGTGACACAACACAATACATGGTAAATGGCCCGTTTTATATTATACTAGTAATGTTAATGTCAATCACCTTTTTTGTTATTGTCACCTCACTCAGGGGAGACAAGTTGCATATTTTGCTAGAAGAAATTATCGTTCACGCTCTACTATCATAATTTGTCGCTTTAAAAAAATCTAAGTTTTGTAATTTTTAAGGCTATTAAATTGTGATTTTCCCCTCTTTCGTGGAGGCCCCTGGGCTGTTGCCCCGGTTATCCCCCCCCCCCTAAATCCGGCCCTGCGTTTGGCGGTCAAAGGGTTAAGGAGAACGTAACCATAACAATGTATGATAAAAAAGGTGATTGGGTCAATCATTTTTTTTCTTTTCAGAAACGAGAGGAATCTATGAACATAGGAATGCAAGCATTGAACAACGAAACATGACTGTAACATTACCATTTATTTATGTCATGACAATTTAATATTTGTACTGTAATAAAACACATAATACTGAAGATCATTTTTATTAATAAAAATAAACTTTACATAATAAATGCAACTGCACCAATTTAATAACATTTTCTATCTACAAGAGAAATATAACTATGATACGTTGAAAGGCAATCATACTTATTTAACATCATCGATTCATCATCATCACAATATTATGTCCGCTCATCATTGGTTGTCTTACCTATTTAGTAAACAACTTTCTAATATAACATGGACGTCTAATGCCAGCTCAAAAATGCCCCCAAAATCAATTGTTCAATTGTGCCAAGATGGGCAGGACATAGCGCTTTTCTTAACACCGCGCATATTTTGGCGCAACACCTTTGACAAATGCTTATACAATATAGCCAATCAAAAGTTTGATGCACCAATCACAACTATTTTTAAATGGCGGTTTATGTTCTTATAGGTTGACATTGAAATTCTTTGCCGTGATGCATTAAAGAGGGGGTGACATTTGTCAACTAAAATTCAGGACCGTTTTTGAAAGGCAATTTAATATGGCGTGCGGCTTCCATGTTTTATTTGTTCGTAGAAGAATACTAAGAATGACATGTTATTAATACGCTTTTATTAGCTTAATTTGTAACTATGTATGTATGAAAATCTTGGAATTTGAATTTGAGCCACTTTTCTCAAATCAAATCAAATCAAAAATCTTTTATTGTTTACAATCCAGTGCGAAACTTACAATTATTGCTAATGTCTCCTTGTAAGTTATTTAGAGAATAACTTGTGCTAGGAGGCATCGATTAGGATGCAATTTTGCACACGATCTGAGTTCTGATGATAATACAGGGCTAGCTAAGAAACGTCATTACAAATCCAATATGGCGGCCTGCCTAAGATGGCGGCCTGGGTGTTTGATTGAAACCACCACATTGGCATCAAATGAAAGAGTTCGCCATCAGCAACACGAAAAAACCGTGTTTTTCGTTTTTTTTAACGTTCGACGCCATTGACACAGCGTCTGTGATCTACAAAATCTGACTTCTATGCCAGTGACACACATACGTGATCAAAGTAATTTTATTCTTATGCCACTAGCCTAAATCAAGTTCTTACTCCTATGCCAGTGGCGTAGAAATACGATTGTTTT